>JAJIZL010004714.1:32380-57598 GCA_023969395.1 Amblyomma maculatum | reverse complement strand
TTGACACGCATTGTCCGCCAAGAGCTTGAGGCAATGACTGCCGCGGCTTCGCTGTCGTATACATCCGACAACACCCTGGCTACTATATCACTTATTGAGGCTGTTGTTCGCCAAGAGGTTGCGAATATGGGCCTCCCTTCTACCTTCTAGCAGCACCACCGAGACCACAGACTTAGGACCTGCCCCTCCAGTAATTGCTGCCGCCTCAACCAACGCCGGTTTCTCGCCCCGATATCGTTACCGCAACCCAAATGAATGGCGTACCCACGACAATCGCCCCATCTGTTTTACTTGTTCTCGCGTTGGCCACATTTCCCGCCACTGCCATAGTCGCTGGTACACGCTATTTCGTCAGTACACCTACATCGACCGCCGCGGAGACTATGCCCCTCGCTATTCTTCACTCCGCCCCGACCAGACCCGTGCTGACCCCGGTTCCACTGTCTGTGCTGCCAACCGTTCACCATCCCCGCAAGCACGACGTTCGCGTTCTCCTCTTCCTCGCCGCAGTTCGCCACCGTCCTACTCTGGCCACTTACCGGAAAACTAGCCAATGCAGCTCCCGGAGGTGACGCTGCATTTATGACCCGGAACGAAAAACCTCTGTTGACCCCTGCCCTAAAAAATATCCGTATTGACGTCCTTGTGGATGGAGTTCCCGTTTCTGCTCTAATTGATACAGGCGCCCAACCATCCGTTCTCAGCTCCTCATTTCGCCGTCGCCTCAAGAAAGTCCTTACGACAGCCGTCTCGTCCACAGTTCGCGTCGCCAATGGCAAACCTGCTGCCGTGGTTGGCATGTGTACGGCGCGTGTTACAATTGCTGACCGTCATGCCCAAGTGTTGTTCACCGTCCTACATGAATGCCCCCACGACGTTATCCTTGGCATTGACTTCTTAACAGCCCACTCTGCCCTTATTGACTGCTCTAGCGGCCTACTTCGCTTAGACCTTCCACTCTGCTCTGAAGACCCCTCCTGCTCACCCCGCCTTCGATCAGCACAGTTTAGCCGCCTTCCTCCTGAAACTGCCGTTTACATCTCTATGTCGCCATTTCCACCCGTCCCAGATGGCGATTATCTCGCTTGTCCCATTACTGATGTCATGCTGCAGCGGCACATCACCCTTCCTCATCTAATGGTGCACATCTCTCAGAACCGCACCACTCTCCCTGTCCTTAACTTCAGCTTTTTAACTCAAGTTCTGCCCGACGGAATTTCATTAGCTGCGCTGTCCCCGATTACCGATTGTGCCATTTCAGCTCTGTCTACAGATAATACAACTACCGTCCCTGCCAACAACCCCTCGTCGTCCACATCGCGCCTGATCCGCTTAACAGCATGATTGCAGCTCATCTGCAACCTGAATTCGCCGCTGAGTTACACAAGCTTTTGTTTACCTACAGTAACCTTTCTGACTTCGGTACCCGCCCATCGGGTAAAACGACAGTTGTCACTCACCGCATTGACACCAGTGACGCCAGTCCTATTTACAGGCGGCCCTATCGTGTTTCGCTTGCCGAGCGACGCCTCATTCAAACGGAGGTCGAGAAAGATGTTAGCGAACGACATACTCGAGCCTTCGAGTAGCCACTGGGCATCCACTGTCGTGTTGGTCAAGAAGAAGGATAACAGGTTGAGATTCTGCGTTGACTACCATCATTTGAATAAGATAACCAAAAAAGATGTTTATCCTCTTCCGCGCATCGACGACGCGCTTGATAGTTTGCACGGAGCCAGCTACTTTTCATCCATCGACCTTCGTTCCGACTACTGGCAGATTTCTGTTGACGAGAGAGATCGTGAAAAAACAGCGTTCATCACCCCTGATGGCCTCTATCAATTTAAAGTCATGCCTTTTGGCTTATGTAACGCCCCTGCAACTTTCGAACTGATGATGTACTCGTTGCTGCACGGCTTCAAGTGGACGACTTGTCTTTGTTACTTAGACGACGTCATCGTTTTCTCGTCCACTTTTGACAGCCACCTCTCTCGCCTTTCTACCATTCTCGAGCTATTCCGCCGCGCCGGTCTTCAACTCAACTCAAAGAAATTCAGTTTTGGCCATCGAGAAATCAAAGTCCTTGGACACTTGGTTAATGCTTCCGGCGTTCAACCCGACCCTGACAAGATACGTTCCGTCAGAGATTTTCCCACTCCGCGTTCATCCAGCAATGTCCGAAGCATCATTGGCCTATGTTCTTATATCCGACGATCCGTCCCGAACTTCGCAGTCCTTGCTCGTCCGCTCACCCAACTCCTCAAGAAAGACGTTTCATTTTATTGGGGGCCTGAAGAAGTTGCAGCTTTCTCAGAGCTTATTGCTGCTCTAACTACTCCACCAGTCTTGGCCCACTTCAACCCTTCCGCCAATACTGAGCTCCGTACCGAAGCAAGTTGCCATGGAGTAGGAGCTATACTCGCTCTGCGACAACACGGCCATACAAGGTTGATTGCGTAGGCCAGCCGCGTCCTCTCAACACCCGAACAAAATTATTCTGCCACAGAGCGAGGGCGCCTGGCGTTTGTATGGACTATTACGAAATTCCGCCCTTATTTGTTTGGTTGCCCTTTTACTGTGATAACAGACCATCATGTCTTGTTCTGGCTTTCCTCTCTCAAAGATCCTACTGGCCGTTTGGGGCGCTGGGCGCTACGCTTACAAGAATAAACCTTTTCCGTCGTCTACAAGTCCGGCCGACTTCACCAAGATGCAGACTGTCACGTCATCCCGTCAACTCCCCTAGTCCTGCAGACACTGACGATTTTTTCATGTGTCTAGTCTGTCTCGGCCATTGCTAACATTGCCAAGGAACAGCACTTAGATTATTCTCTTCATTCCCTTATCCTCCGTGTTACATCCGACAGCCCTGACCCATCTCTCACCTTATTTGTGCGCCACGAGAACACTCTATACCGACGTAACATGAGACCAGATGGCACAGACCTTTTGCTCGTCGTTCCCCAACACCTGCGATCCACCAACCTTGAACAGTTCCATGATGCTGCCAAGGCTGGCCACCTGGGTGTTTCTCGCACATACGACAGCCTGCGCCGACGTTTCTACTGGTCGGGGCTCTACCGCTCTTTCCAGCAGTACATTGCCGCATGTGAACTGTGTCAGCGTCAGAAGAAGCCCACAAATTTGCCTTCAGGTCAGATGCAGCCGATATCCATACCGACTGACCCGTTTTCCCGTATAGGCGTTGACCTCCTTGGCCCCTTTCAAGTTTCCGCCTCTGGGAGCAAATGGATCGCCGTCGCTACCGATTACGCTACTCGGGACGCTATTACCCGAACCATTCCGACTAGCTGCGCCACAGACGTCGCTGACTTCCTTCTAGAGAACGTGATTCTTCATCATGGTGCTCCTCGTGAACTACTAACTGGCCGTGGCCGCTGTTTCCTGTCGCCAGTGGTTGACGAAATTCTCCGTTCGTGCTCCGTCCGCCACAAATTCACCACCGCCTATCACCCCCAGACCAACGGCCTCATGGAACGTCTAAACCGTACCCTCACAGACATGCTGGCCATGTATGTGTCAGACGACCATCGATATTGAGACGTTCATCTTTCTTTTGTGATATTCGCCTACAATTCATCTGTCCATCCTACTCGTGGATACTCCCCATTTTATTTATTATTTGGCCGACATCCGTTACTACCCTTCGACACCTCCCTACATGCGGCAGACGCCCCCAGTAATTACGCCACTGATGCCTCACCCGCGCTTATGATGCCCACCGGACAGCTCATGCCAGGCTCTCTGCATCCCAAGACTCCCAAAAGGTCCGGTACGACCGCCGCCACCGTGATGTCCATTACACTCCTGGATGTCTCGTTTTGCTGTGGCTCCCGTGCCGTCGAGTGGGCTTGTGTGAAAAACTTTTGCCCCGTTACACTGGCCCTTATCGTGTTTTGCGCCCCGTGACCGACGTCACCTACGAAGTTGAATCTCTGTTTCCGAAGTCCCCGTCCACAGCTCCAACCTCCGAAATAGTCCATGTGTCCTGTCTAAAGCCCTATTATCAACGTTCTATTTCGCTAACATAGACCGCACCGGGACTGTGCTTTTCCCGCGGGGGGGTAGTGTTACTTAGCTGTATTCGCTGTTCGTGATGAGGATGAAGACGTGCAACAGACTCCGAGAAGACGATGACGCTGAGTGTTGTGAAATCGGTGCCCTCATCAACGTTAGCTGTGTGGACAGCTTTGGGACTGTAAACCTTCCACCTAACAATATATTACTGCGAGATTTCATGAAAAATCCTAAAACAAGAAATTTGGCAACAATGCATGATGAAGTCCGAACTTTTATATGATGATCAGTTATCACTGCAAATAATCGCTTCAAGCGATAGACACTGTGATTACTATTCTGGTTTAGCAAGTAGTTTTATATATTTAAGGTACTTTATGGAGCTCGCAACGTGTGCTTGTTACTAAAATAGTTTGTATTTGAAAGAACCGTTTTTTTAGAGTTGGCAACGCAGTTAATTTGGTGATGTATTAAAATAATGCGGCCGAAATATCACGAGTGAATGGATTTCTTTTATATTTTGCGCAAAGGCAATCATGCCTTTGTGCCAAGACAGAAGTGAGACGATCGGTGGCGCATAGTTTTTACTAAATGGGAACAAAAGTACTATTTCAATTCACCCTGCCTTCTCATATACTGGGAGGACATTGTCACTTTTAATAGCTTCGTTGGCTAAGAGGAGTGATTAATAAAGAATGTGGTGAAAATGTACCAGAAGGGTGATAATGTACCCGTTTTTGCTTTACACATTGATGTTTTAATCCAAATTGAGAAAAAGGTAATAAAAAAACTCATGCAGGGAAGCAAATACGTGTTTAAAACTTTAATGACTACTAGATGGGAAACGCGGCTTGTCGATATTACTGAAATAGCGTCGAATAGTGCTGAAAATATTTATGAACAAGGACAATTACAATTTTAAGGTACCATTAAATCGGAGGTTGATATAACTGTTATGCTATTAGGGTGGATTTCTGCCGGGCACTTTTAATAAGATGTCAGAGTCATTTAAAGCGCTTGAACAGTGTGTTGTTTGCTGAAGCAATGAAATCTCGAAACCATATTTAGATTTAAGAACGAACTATTTCCTACAAACGTTTCCTATGGCGCATTATGCTTCACAAACAGAAGCGAAAACCTTAGATTTCTATATATGTGCTAAACAGAAATCCTTAAACATATTCAGTAACGTTTGCTTCAACAAATGTTTACTTCGTAGCACAATTCGAAACCAAATATTTTTCACGAACGATCTAGCAAGTCAAGTCTACATGGAAGCCTAGGAGAGCCCTTCGATCTTTGTTTATGGCCCCGCTCATACGCACGTTCATTTACACGGTGTTGAGCGCACCCAGAAACTTGTTTTCTGAGATCTCTGTGGCGTGCATGTGCAACGGAATAATGTAAAATCTCTTTTAAGTAATCTATTTCACGACCAATTATGTCACCCTGAAGACAATGATTTGGTCCGCGTGAGCGATTTGTCAGCACGCTTCTATAAAACTTTTTCTCATTCACTACCTCGAACAGTACGCATGCCACAACTTTTTCTAAGAGCATTCGCCTTCTGTTGATAGCGGAGACATATATTTCCTTGTC
Source organism: Amblyomma maculatum (assembly GCA_023969395.1). NCBI lineage: Eukaryota > Metazoa > Arthropoda > Arachnida > Ixodida > Ixodidae > Amblyomma > Amblyomma maculatum. The sequence goes on along the minus strand of JAJIZL010004714.1, from coordinate 51,961 downwards.
GGCTAGCGATAGGAATTGAAATTTGTAACTTATATGTGATGACTTGAGTCATTGTGTCTACGTAAGTAATCATGCTATAGACGGTATTGTTACTAACACGAAAATTCATTGTGGGATTCAAATTCTATGAATGGCACTTTTCAATCGCGCTAGTATTTCCGATGAAGGCAAGGTACGTGACCCAAAACAACTCATTGATGCGATCACATCTGCGTGCTGTTTATTCTGCTAATATAAATCGCAAAATGTGTATAAAACGTGTATAATCCCGAAATTCGTAATTTCATATACTCAAGCAAATATGTGAAGTGGTACATAACAGATATTATATAACAGTAAACTATGGCTCTAGTAATTCGGCATTTAGGAAATTAAAAATTAGATGCATAATAAAATGCAGGCACGCTGGTGGTGTATTTCCCTCTGCGGCTGATGAATGATTGTTTGAAACTTTGCTAGCAACAAGGATTTGGCTTGGTACGTTTTAAAAAATGAACTTGCACATGTTTGCACATTTCTCGAGTTCCCTGTAAGAAAACTAAGGGGCATCATGAGCGCCTATCCATTTTCTTGCCCTATCGCGGCAAATATCAGGCATTAACGTCTCTGTGTGTGGCGCCTCGTTTAGGTTTATGATTGTATTCTTCCAAAGAGAACCCTTACTTCTGTTGTATGTTACATCATTTGTCCTACTATGAACCGGCGTGCTGTTAATTTTCTTTTCTAGCCCCCAAGTTGTATTGCTCGAAAAATTTCAACACTAGTAGAAATGTCTGCAATTGTAAATATTTCCAGAAAAAAACTTTTCAGATTGTGTCCACTGTGTCCGCTTTCTTGCTTCAACAACAGCCTATAAAGCACTTTCAGCGGTTTTTTACTGGCAACCACATTTACTGAACTTTAATAAGTATTTCCAGCAATTATTCATCTCTAAAAAACACGCCATCCAGGATTGATGCGGATACTATTCGGGCACTGATATCCCTCCGCCCTAATAAAATAGATTTTGGAGATACAGCGTGGATGCACGGGCGGCACAAGTTATTCTTTAGGATATATTTGTCGCACAGAGAGCTCATTTATACTGAACACGACATTAGCAGTTCTGCAAAACATTACTAGGAAAACATTGCACACATTTATAGTTCGGTCATGCGCCATGTGGGGTAAAGCAATTTCGTGTACGTGCCCACAATTTTCGATCACAGTGGTATTAGGGAGTAAAAGCCAAATTTTAGCCATTTTACCAGCATCTGCCATCAGCTTGCGAACAAGGAAATGAAATAGAATGAAACAGGAAAACGCAAGAATATTGTCAGTCCTAACCCTCGCAACGCACATACAGGGCCCACGTGAGTTCAGCAGGGAAGATAAACATGCGATCGTCCACTTATTCCCCACACGAGTTCGATGTAGGTATGAGACAAACCGGCCCAGTTATACTTGCCTATCTTAAACCCGCTGAGGGCTTACAATGTTTGCTAGTGGACAATGCATGAAGAGCGTCTCTATTTTTCCATACGATAACATGCATGCGCTCAATGTGTGTAGAAGATAAAAGCCAACGAGCTTTTCTTTGTACAGAAAATAATGTTTTATTCTTCGTTTTTAGCGTTTAGCACGACAAGATTTAGGTTCTATTGCATGTATACTATGCTTGAGCAAATTTTGGTTGTATTTTCTTTACGTTACTCGTGATTTCCTTCCAGTTAATAAGTATTCATTAAAGTAGCTTGCAGCGAAATTTTCACTTGCCATCATTACCGTGTACATACATCAGTTTAGAACTGTACACATGTGAAGAGGTTGCGAACAAAACGATTTCGGTGAATCACGTTAACTTCATCATCGCTGTTTTTAAAATATACTTAGGATTTTGCTTTTATTGGAAGAGATGAGTTCACACAATCAAATATCGACTGTAAGCTACGTATAAAGTGTGTAAACTGCCGTCAGCAATTTTATGCCGCCTATGTTATTCGCCTATACCTTGATGCAAATCACTAAGTAACATTTTGAATTGAACTAATGCAACAAAGCTCCGTCGTGGTGCTCCGCAAAAAAATTATGTCGCAACTATCACAAACGGAAATGCTGCCAAAAATTTGCGCCACCTGTAGCCGCTGTTAGCTGTGGAGCATGTAATCTAACCTGCAAATGCAGTTTTCGCGCAGTATCGTCACCTTGCCTCTATAGAGGCATTGTTTTTGTGCGAAAAAGTAATAGTGAAACCTTTACGGTACATTGATTAGAAATCAGGGAACTCTAAATCATAGAAACACTCGGTTTCCTGGGTAAATCACGATGCACTGAGTCTGCTTACGCGAACACTATAATGTAATTTATTGTTGCGTGCAGTGGTGATCTCACTAAGCACTGCAGATTGTTGCAGTCTATAAATAGTATTCTCCTATAATATGTCATATCTGAAAACAGTTAAGGGGTTTCCAATGAGTGTGAAAGTAGCTCAGCTTCATAGCCCAAGTTTAGTTGGTGGAGGAAGAGAGAATATATCAATTTGGAAGGTTTGCAGGCTTTACATGTCAGCATTTATTATGGTTATTATCTTTTTGTGTTCATTGACGATTTTTAATTAGATGTCGCATTGCTGTCCACTATGCCTCGTATTGGTTGCTTGAACCTAGTCATCTGCGTAAGAAGCTTTAACCCAGGAAGCCATCCAGTAATTTCTGGTGAATAATTTCCATTGAACGTGGCTTGTTGGATGAGACTGCGGGTGGACCTTCATTTTAGGCATTTCAGTCTCGAAGCCACGGTAGGTTAGTGGTTAAACTGTCCACTTCTGAGCGCGATAGCGTTTGAAGATTTATACTGGCCTCGAAAGTGACACAGTTTCAGTGCAGGCGAAATGCACGACGAAAACTTCACAGCTTTTCTTTGTAGATATGCGCTTGCTTCAGTCGGATGCGAATCAGTATGTTGATTTTTTATCGCTCAGCCAAACTTCAGCGGAGAAGCATTATCCACGATAGCAATTATCTGATTAGCAATAACTTGCGCATTTTTAACAAATCTGTGATAGAACTTGGTCTCATTAATATAAATTTCACACCATCTTCTACAATTGGTTATTTAAATTATTTGGCGATTATTAGCTTACAAATTTGGCTTGAAATCAAAATTTATTTTTTATTATTTTCTTCAGGGTGAAATTCGATTTGATCTAGTGTTATCTAAACATATATTTTCTGCTCCATAGACATTATGTGGGCTTATCCGAAAAAAGATAAGACTATACTGCTAGATATTTAGGAAAATAAATTTTCAATCTTGAACATGCTAAAACACTGTAGTTCAGGCTCATCAGCACAGTCAAGATAATGTTAATAACAGTTTTCTTCCTAACGGCGTAACAGCCTTCTCTGGTCTGTAAACACTTGGCGGTCCATGGCCTTGTTGCATTCATCATATAAGACCAAGGATGTTCTCTACACAAAAGTGTATCATTAGAGAGTGATGATTGCGTCCACATCGAAAGTTAGACGCAGACAAGACTGCAACCTATAAAGTAAAAGCTCTTCTTTTTTATTGTTATTCGGTAAACCACTTCACTGCCGACCATCATGATCATTATCAGCTTGAAAACAGGCAAGCGGAGAGAAGGCATCTAATATATTTTAAGTTAACCGGCACCTGTGCTAGATCGGACAAATATTCATCTGACACTTTGAAGTCGGCTTCCAGGTATATGCAATCTGCTCTGTATGGCATTTAACTTCTTTTCAATCTTTTTGTTAGCCTTGTGTAACATCAATCATAGCTACTTTCGAATTAGACATCCTTCCCAAGACAGTTCGGTCTTTGATTTTTAAGGCAAAAGCCTTTAATGCCTCATCTTTCGTAGGAAACAAAAGTGTCCGCGTTTCGCGACGGAACCGGAAGTCGGCCAAAACACATTAACACAAATAATGACCAACTAATGATTAGTAGTGGTGGTGGTGTTAAAAATTAACCTACCTGTCAAAGTACCCATAAATGTGGCGCAACAAACAAAATCACATGAGAAGAAACAGCACAGGCGCACACTACCAACTCTTATGTGGATCTGAATACACACTTCCTCTTCACCACTCATTCTGTTCTACACCAAAGTACATCTTCACACACCTCTTCATTGCCAAGGAGATAGTATCACTTTCTTCCCCGCAAAACTCAAACATTGTCCAAGCATGAGAGACACAAGTTCTACACCCAAGTACATCTCCAAACACCCTTTCTTTGCCAAGCAGATATTACCACAATCGTCCTCGTACAATACAATCATCGTCCAAGCAGGACAGTCTAATGTCCATCACATAGACACACACTAGTAACCAACCACCACTCATGTGAAGTAAGACATGCACATCCAAAGCACGTCACTTGTGAAGTCCCTATGTAAACAAACAGAACTGTTACTAGCCCGGCATGTCTAAGAAGCGAGGCGAGCATTAAACGCATGTACTTGAGGGAAAGTAGGATCAAAATACAAAACATGGCCACAATACACGAAAGGTGTATATGAATAACAGCTTTGGGGCCGGTAATAAACTCAAATCTTTCCATTACTTAGGAAGATTCCTCAATAAAAGTAAATTTTTTCCTGCGTAAAAACATCGAGGCTTCGCTATCACATGAACACCTCTAAAATTTCGCGGGAAATCTTGTCCTGACTCTTCCCTAAAATATTAAGCCTGCTAAACAATGGCTCGCACTTGCACTTCTGACAGTGCAGGGATAAATTTGATCCCTTCCCATTTTCTATAGACTTCTCCTATTCCCTTATTCTAGCAATAATACATCTTCAGTCTGGCCTATATATACTTTACGCATGTCAGTCGAATCTCGTAAATCACTTCCACCACACAGCCAATAAAACTATTTACATGATTCGTATCGCGTTGTGCTTTTGTTCTCCTCCCTATTATTGCACACATAGCACCCCGCTTTTCTGGCGCAGAAACCACAACCGTCACCTCATACCTGCCTGCCACCTTTTTCAGGCAGTGCGCCATATTTTTGGGTACTATGAAGCACCAACTCGAACCTCAAGCTGTTATTTTGAGCTACCAACCACATTTGAGAAGAAAACAGTGATTAATAAATAATTAGCGATCATTATACCCGTTGGACGTCAAAATTGCACGGACGTCTATATTGTAGATGGAAAGAGACGTCACGGCCATAAACTGAGTTATTGGGACAGCTGCTACTGGGTGGCGCCCCCGAACTGCGCAGCCGCCGTTCGGAGTGACAGGAGGAGGAGAAAGATGATTGATGGTTGTATCAGGCGCGCACCGACGGAATTACTTTAACGGCGCACCTGCTTTGTCAGTAGTCGGCTCGGGGCCAGCGTGGAACACAAAACGCATGAAATATGTTGAGCGCTAAGAGGCAAAGCGTGAGGCTGAAGAAAACAAGTACATGGGACAGCACTGGAGTAGCAATTGAACAACTGGGCTGAACCTGTCCTGGTTATCGAGCGACCCTCATTACTGAGGCCTAGAGACCGCAGCGCCAATACTGGCTTGCTTCGGAGAAGCCTGATGAGGGATGAGGAATTGACAGAGAATGCGTCAGTCGTAACCACATGTGGAAAGCACGGTCAGATACTTTCCTTAAGCCGAGATTCAATTGTTCAAGCCCTATTATACTGGAGAGTAATTGGCAAAATGCGTGAAACAACGAATGTACGATCAAACCTTGGGAAACATTTGAGGCGTAAAAAGTGCAAATGGGCCTGATCCAGAGTAGAGGTTCCTCGGCATTGAGAGGCACCAAAACAAAGAAACGCACACGACAGTCAGCATGGTAATGATAAAGTCGAGGTCTCGCAGGCAGTGGAAACAAGAGCTGAAGTGCAGCCAGAGCGACGCAGCATTCGATCTCTAATCCCGTTACGCAGTGTATGAGTGTAACACCGGGTGAAAGTCCAATTTGGTAAAGTGGAGATCCGAATTTGCAAGCTTGCTTCAAAAGAATAGGGGAAAGACAGTAAAGTAGATGGAGTAGGCAAGATTTCAGTTTTTCTTGGTAGATGGTCTGCACATTTAGCTCAGGAAGACAGGTCGAATAGTTGGTGTTACGAAAAGATCTTCGAAAAACAGTTTTATGCTTATACCATGACTCCACTACGGCCGGGTGTTTACAAAACGATGTCCAGAATCACAGAAGAGTTTATGTGGCCTGGTAGTCGAGTAGCGTTAGACGCTTTCATAAGTCACGCAGCGTTTACGAGCGCACGATTCAAAATGGTAGAGTTAAATCCCGGGTCTCACGCACAGCTCTTAAAGGCTGAGTCCGTTTGGTGGAGTAGCGCACACGATGATTCCCCAGTGTGTTCGGAATAAAAGGTAAACATTACGACGGCTATTGCACACGACATCTTGGCGAAGCAAATGCCGTTGAAGCAACCAATCAGCTGAAAGTTAGCGCCTTCCGCGACACCGACAGAACAAGGCGACCAAGGATCACTTTTAGATTATGCTTTGAAGAACAAGCTGTCCGCTTGAAAATGACTGGATGGGAGGTGGCGATGGTAATGGCATTCCTTGATGCTGGTAAGGTCGGAGCTGCTTCGTTCCGTCCTTACACGTGGCCAGAAGAGAACTTTGCGCTTCGTGTGACGATACTTGACGAAGACAAATATAAAGACGTTGTGAAGAAGTTTTGTATTTGACTCTTCGGAAGACACTGCAGCGGACTACACTACAGCCGTATAACCAGCTAGCCAGCTTTGGTTGGGACTGAGTTATGTAGTTATGTTTCTTTGATCATTGTAGCAAGAGCTGCATTGGCCACAGTTTCGCCGTTTCGTGTACCTCCAAGTTCAGTTCTGCGCATGAGCTTTGAACAAAATTAACAATGGTAACACAGGAGATGATAGGAACACATATTTAAAACAACCTCATTATTAGTCTAAGAGACAAGACAATTCCACACATATCAGGCCATATCACAGTCGCATAAATGCGTTTAAGTTTTCATATTTCCTCGCTCAATTTCAGATTGTAATTTACTCCAGGATGAGGTCGTATCTTCGCCCAGTTTTTCACTTGCCATCGTGAACATTATATGAATCTGTGTTACATTACAGGCAGCGTACTTTATTGTAAAACTGAGTCAACGTTTTGTTGCATGTGTCTTTTACACTTGGCATTGAATGTGGTTCCATTAGTTTTGTTAAAACGTTTTTTTTTTGGAACTGATTGTACGCTTTCGCTTCCGCTTTTCGGTTTGCTTTATGTTTGCAACTAACCCGCCTACGTTAATGCCCAATGGGCGCTGTAGGTATTTGTAATAAATAAATAAATACATAAATATAATATTTAGGTTGAAATCAGACCTATAATATAAGGGATATTCAAAATGCTAAGCGTTCTGGCAACACTGGTTACGACCGCCATGTTGTAAGGCGAGCGATCGGATTTTTGCCGTTGGATGCTGTGCGTGGAAGGTTCAGCAGGTGCCGCCTTGGGAGATCTCTTAGCTTTCCATCATGCAGCATACTCCTTCAGCGTCAGTTCTGAAATGGTCACCAGACCTCAGTGTGCTTCCGAAGCCAACCGATGCATCCCTGGCAGCATTTTCCACGCACAGTGATGCGTCCGGCAAGCAGCAGCGGGAGGCATACAATTTTGCCGTTGAGGCGTACGCCGAGCCTTCTTCTGCGTCAACGTGCACGCCAGAGCTAAAGTAAGCACTTGAAAATCATTACCTTCACTTATAGATTGTTTGCCATCCAGAGCAAATGCACAGTGCTTGCTGCTCGTCTTCAGTTTCAGAGTTGTGCTGCTGTTTAGCTCCCCGCTGACAGCGGTATGGAAGTCAACTTTAAAGCTTTAAAGGCACGCAAGGCTTTGCTCTCACGAACACTGCTTGATCCTCGATTGTACAACTGGACCTTCGCGAAACGTTGCAGGACGAGCTTTCCGAGCCGTCCCGTCGTTCTCTCATAGTTTCTGTAAAGCACAAACATCCCATAGAGCAAGGCAGTGTGAAACTTGAAGACCTGGTTAGCTTCAGATACCTTTTAACTGTTCCGTAATGAAGATTGAAACTTCGGGGAGGATACTTGGCTTTTTAGGGGGCGCCAACACATCTTGGATAACATGGGTACGCTGATACGACGTACACGCTCTCACATTTTCCGAATGATGCCGTGTCCTTCGTTTTCTGCTTATTCGCCTGCCGCGGACTGGTGTAATGCCGGCCGATAACTAGACAGGCAAACACTATGCTTTTAATATCTCATGTCCCACAACCTGTATTGTGTTGCTGACGGCATCACATACTCTGCGCGTTCGTTAAATCCAGCCGTGAAGGTAAAACAACAGTCCTCTGTTCTTTTTTTAATTCCATTCTACAAGTTGTTTTTTTTAACTAGTTGCAAAGATGGCATGTAATGTTTGAGAGAACCCTTGCTCTCTTTTGGTGGTTGGTTGATGTCCAACTGAGCACTTGCGATAAAATTCCAAGAGAACTGTACTGCATTGAATAACAGTACAATGGTTTATGTAATGCTTGATCTGTAAATTGCTTGCGTTGTCCCCTTTCTACTGCAGCCCCGATGTTGTTCTTGCCCGTGGCATCTGCTACAGAAGCCAGAAGAAGACTGGAGCACCCTACCCTGTGAAAATCACACTAACGAGATATACGGATGAAATAACTGCCAGCATTTGTGAGTGTCCCGCTGGAAACGGAGTCTACAGCCATGTGCTAGCTTTTCTGCAGCTCCTCACCTTCCTTCAAAAAGGCGGCTACAAAGAGGCGCCTCCTGCGCTATCCTGCACTGAGCTACCCCAGCAGGGGAGACGCCCTCGGCAAACAGGACTCAAACCAGCCAGTGTACAGACCATTGACTGGCGACGGGTGCATGATGGTGGATGCAGTGTGCCCAAGCGACTGAAAGTTTCGACGTCTCACTTCCAAAGTGAGGACAGTTGCCAAGTTGCCAACTCAGTGAAAGAGCTTGGAGAAACCCTGGGAGCCTTGGGAAAAACCTCATTTGCTTCCGTTCTGAGCAATACGCGACCTTTACTGCCGACAAAATCTGGCTTTGCACCACCAGTCTCTCCAGCCATCTGGGTATGCAACTTTGCTGGGCAACCTGCTGCCTGGATCAGATCAGACATGCACTTTTCCAACCATTGAGCTTTTTGTCGATGTTGAAGAGCATGTCTTTGAAGAACGACGCTCGAGTGCAGAAAAGGCTATATTTGATATATCTCAGTACCATAACTAAGATAACAGCCATAACAGCCCACTATATTTCTAACAGGACAGACCACAGTTTTAAAATACGAGAAATGGCGTGTAAAACTAACTACAAAAAGTACTCATTTTTTCCACGTACTATTTCTGAATGGAACAAGTTGCCAGCTGATGTGAGTGCAGACCGAGATGTATTTTTACGGCTAATCAATGATTTGTGATTTTACTGTTCCTTCAAACTATTATTGTTGACCGAATGCACTGTTGTTCCTCTTGTATTTTTTTTAATTCATTACTCCTTTGTATACCCCCCCCCCCCCGCTTTTTTTTTTTGTTCTTTCTCTCGTGTGATTTTTTTGTTGTTGTTTATCTGCTCGTCACTTTAATGTTGTACCCACTCCCCTGCTATAATGCTTCGGCGCTGCAGGGTGTACTGAAAATAAATGAAATAAAAATAATAAAGTTCTGCTATTTTTCGAAATGAAGGGGTGTTGTCTCGAGCATTGTGACTGCATCGTGACTTAAGTCATTGAAGAAGACATTGCCTTTTTTGTAAGACAATGTGTCGCCAGATTAGTGAAAAAAAAAGCAGGATTGTATGCCGGAATACGAGACTGTGGATGATATCAAGAAGAAAACAATGGTAATGCTGAAGGATCTGACACATAAATGCCTAAAACACCGTTTACAGCTGTGATAGATTTGTATGCAGTTGTGCATAGTGTAGGATTGCATGTCGAAGTTGTCAGTAGGTATGAGGCTGGCGCACAAAACGAATTGTGATACCAGTCCATCATTTATTTGCTACATCTTGAATTACTGCTGCAAAATGTTAAGGAGCTCTGCACGCTACAAGGTGCCGAGCAATAGTGCAGAATATTTGTTTCATGTGAGCGCACGCTACACAACATCCCAGTTGTGGCAGCCACTTGTCTATGGATGCAAAAAAGTAAAGCGCCTGTGTACTGTGTGCTGTCAATGCATATCAAAGAACCCATGTTGGTCGAAATATCTGGAGCTCCTCACTGTGCGTACCTCATTCTAGAGTAGTTTTAGGACGTTAATACTCTATAAACCATCTATGATGCTGCATAAATCACTAGTGCCTAACAAGGTCTTTGTATCCATGATCCTATAGCTTAAACAGTATTATTTGCTTAGCACTTATCTCCTTACTTTTAATGCTACAGCTTTTCATACATTAATTATGGTGGCTGACGGGAACTAGGTGCTTGCTAAGCCAAGGGGTACTCTAACTTTTACAGCCGTAGCCAATATGTGTGCCTGTATAATTTTTGTCTTGGTTTATTACCATGCCATTGGCTGTACAGCTATCATCTCAAATAACGGGCATACAAACAAGTGACCCATTTGCTTATGGAATTCTTTTTCTTCACATATACTAATCAATGAACATAGCTCTCCTTGTCCGAATTGTTGTAACCTGGATGTATCTGGCTGTCTATAGATAACAGCATGCGGTGATTGAATCCAATCAGCGCTTTAGTTTCGTGCCTTATAGTGTAGCTTTAAATCTTACTTATTTGCAGGAAATATCCATATCGGCTGAAGACGCCCGTAAGCTCGCGAAGAATACGCGGCAACAAGCACAGAGCCAATCTTGGATTGACGCTCGCCGACACAGGCTGACTGCTTCAGCCTTTGGCAAGGTGATTATGAGAAAGGAGTGGACGCAGAAAGGCCTGCGGAACTTGCTCGACCCCAAAGACCTTTCCAGAGTGCGAGCCATTCAATACCGCAGAAAAAATGAGGCTATTGCTGTCGAGCGCTATGTGCAAGTGCTAAGAAGCCTGGGGCATGATGTGACAGTAGAACACTGCGGCATTGTTGTTCCTCCTTCGTGTCCGTGGTTGGGGGCATCATCCGACAGGTTGGTGTTTGACCCAGAAGAGGGAACTTTTAGAGTCCTTAAAGTTAAATGTCCATACTCGTTGAAGGATTCAGATGTGGAATCAATGAAGGCTTCTGACTTTTATGTTCAGTTTCTTGACAATGGTTAGCCTAGGTTATCACGTGATCATGAGTACTACTGCCAGTTAACCGGACAGATGACTTTGACCTCCTGTGAGCGGGGGGACTTTGTCGTTTTTTCTCAGGACTAGATCATCATTGAGAGGGTGCGCTTTGATTATGCCCAGTGGAAAGCAATGAAACCTCGCCTAGATTACTTTTTTTTTCATGATATGCTGCAGTACTTCTGCGGTGAAGTATAGATCTCATAGAAATCATGTACGTTACTCTTACTATGTTGTTTTGTGCACATTTTCTATTGTTCACCATCGAATCATTCAGTGTGAATTGTTCGTTATTGCATTCCTTGTCACTGCAGTTTTTTTGCCCTTGGCTTTTTATCTTAGTGCTATCTACTTTGTACTGTTTTGCACTGTTTCTTCTACTTGAGTTAACAATTGTTTGTTTTATTTAACTGCAGCATATAATTTTAATCTCTGGCCTTCTAGTCTTCTTACCATTCTTGTATGAACCTGAATATATGCATTTTTATACTGTCACCGACAGTTGACTGTCCCTTCAAAAAATGTCACAGCCTAAACAGGTGACAACCATTGTTATGCTTCACCCTACACGAAGAAGTACAGTGTCAGTTTTGCTGGGCTTCTTTAATTTGGGTAGCTACATCGCTAAGTAGTATGCTTCACAGTGTTTGCAAGGAGCATCAGTCTGGCATATTTACCGCCTTTGGGAAAAACTGGCGGACTTATGCTCTTGAGGCATGCAATGTGGCTTTCTTTGCATCTCCAAAGTTCCAGATATCACATAGATGTAGGGAACTCTCGTCCTTAAATTTCTGGGCTTCCTCCAGTATTACAAGAGCCCCACTACATTTCTTATAAACAAATCTTGTGAGATGTATATTTTTGACAATGTTCTTTCAAATGCGAGCTGCAATGCCCATGGCTCTGAGTGTGGACCCACTTCACCTGGCACCTGGACATAAGAGCCAGACTCTGTACATTATTGGTTCAAAATACTGACAGTGCAGTTAGCCAAAATGATAGTTACACAACATCGCAGTGCGATATGAATTGTGACACCTGTCACAAAATAAGATGGTGCTAGATGACGCGGCCCGAGCCAAAATCCATGCACTCTATCATCTACGTGAAACAACTGCTGTATGGTGCAAACCGTCAAATGCTTAGGAGATTTACAGTGGCCATGTCATAACGTGCTCGTTTTTGATATTTTTAACTGTTTCTGGTCCATACTACTGTTCTTCACTTAAAATGAGCCTCCCCAGCATGTAATGCTTCTGTTACAGAACTATTTTTTGTGTGTCCTGCCTTGTAATTACACGCTTAAGTGGTAATTGTGTTACATATATACCTCCATGCACTATTCAGTGCTTACCTCATGGAACTTGTTTTTGTTAAGAAGTGTATGGTACATAAAATAACATAATAAAGCAAACTGCAAGAGGAGATTCCACTTGTTATCTTTTCAGTTATTGCACTGTGTACTATTAGTTCGTATGTGCTTGACAAGAGCATGCACTCATACTCTGCTTAGCATGCTGCTCTAGTAGACTTTTGCTTAGAGATGAGGTCTGACTGAACATTAGTTAGTATGGCAACCACAGTCCACATCTGATTAATTAATGGTGCCAGTGTGAGAGGAACAGGGCGGTCAAAAATGTGGAAGGACCTAATTCGCTGTATTCTTCTCTCAACATGAATCCTGAGAGATGCAATTTCTTGTGTTACTTTCACTTCTGCAGAAAACTTCCTGTTACACAAAAATGGAGGAATGTTCAGGCCCACACCTTTCGTTTCTAGATCTCCAATCTTGAAACCTTTATCAGCCAGAACAGCATCTCCAGTGTCAAATTGAAGGTTTAGAAAGCCACTCTGAATGACTAGTTCTCTGTCAGAAATTGAGCCTGTAAACAGCTCCGAAACAAAGAAAAGAAGGCCATTTGGCATTATGCGGACAAGTCCTTTGAACGTGTTTGCAGACTTCTACGAAGAATATGTGCTTGGCTGCAGTGCTAGCGAGCTGGGCACTGCACACTTGACTTCAGTCGCATCCAGAATTACTGGGCAGCAGCGAGGCAGCTGAGGACGGCGCTTTGTTCAACGGGCATCTTCTTTTCTTGCTGATTCAGATACAACCGGACAAAGAACGATTGTTTTTCCACGTGCTCTCTACGGCTACCGCTGGCTGCATCTGATACCGAGGCCAAGAGCATCAGACTATCACCGCCGGACGAGGGGCGTGATCTACACGACAGCTACCACGTGGTCACCTGAGGGCTACAAAAGCTGGGAACATCGGTGCCTCAAGCCACTGGGCAGCAGCGAGGCAGCTGAGGACGGCGCTTTGTTCAACGGGCATCTTCTTTTCTTGCTGATTCAGGTTGGACATTGAAGTTATCATATAGTCACATAGTTATACATAGTGCTGTCTTTCGCTGCTGCCAGTTTTTGTTTTTGTTGCCTATTTTTCTTGTCTATACAGAACATGGGTACTCGTTTTGAGGACTTGAGAGAAGAGTTAAAAAAAGAAATGAAGGAATTTAAAAGCAATGTTGAACGAGACCTCAGAAAAGAACTGAGGGAGATTAAAGACAGGCTTGAGTTCTACAACAAAGAATATGAAGACTATAAAGCGAAAAATGAGGCTCTAGAGAAGGAAAATGAAGTTCTGAGAAAAGCAAATGAAGCCTTGCGAACCGACTGTGATGACATGAGAAAGCAAATAGAGGAGCACGATCTCAGGATCGTAGCAGGAGAACAATACTCCAGAAACTGCAATGTTGAATTTAAAGGTGTCTTGCAAGAACAAAATGAGGATGTCACAAGCACCGTTTGCAAAGTCGCAGCATTACTAGACATCACAATAACTCCTGAAGACATTGATGTTTGCCATAGAGTAAAGGCTCGTAACAGCTCATCTTGTCCAAATATTGTTCTAAAACTAAAAAGCCGTTCACAACGCAACCTGTTGCTTCAGAAAGCGAAAAAAACCCGACTCTCAATGGCTGACCTTGGACATTTATCGAGTGAGGACCCCATTTTCATAAACGAGCACCTCTGCCCAGCACTAAAGCTGCTACTGGGTAAAACTGTTGAAAAGAAAAAGGCTTGCAACTGGAAGTGTGTGTGGGTGAGGGATGGCAGAATCTTCGCTCGTAAAGAAGAGAAATCAAGCGTGCTTCATGTGCAGTGTGAACGTGATATAGATAAGATTGCCTAAAGAGGGTATGCCTGACCTCCTGCTGTGTTTCTGCGTCCTGAAATGGCGATAAAACCTCTAGACTTAAACTCTATCTCTCTCCACTATGATCCGAACAGTCTTACGTGTTTTCACTTAAATATACAGTCGGCACGAAATAAAGAAGATCAATTAAGTGCTCTACTAAACACTTTCAGATTTCAGTTTGACGTCATAATGCTAACCGAAACATGGTTTACATCTGTTTGTGACGTCATGAAGGATGCAGAATATAGCACATTCTTTTTAAACCGAGCGACCAAACGTGGTGGTGGTGTCCTTATGCATGTAAAACAGTCACTTCAATGTGAATTGCTTGAAGAATTTTCTTTTATAACGCCAAGTACAGAGTGCCTTGCTGTGATATGTCAAAAATATCTGTTTGTAGTGATGTATCGTCCTCCTGAGGGCAATGTGTCAAATTTTCTCTCTCTCATCGATAAGATACTAAATTATGTAAACGAAAATAAGCTCGTGCTTATACTCGGAGGTGATCTGAATATTGACCTGTTAAATTTATCTACACTACAACACAATTTTGAAACACTCCTGGACTCGCATGGCTTCAACAACCTAATTAAATCTGCTACACGTGTAACACCAAACAGTAGTACTTTGATAGACCTGTTTATAACCAACCAAGCCATACAAGATACTACTGCCGGCGTTCTCATCTCGCATATCAGTGATCACATGCCAATTTTTTTATTTAGTCGATCGACCCCTAGAAAGAGGGTAAAGAAACCGGACGTTTGCCAGAAAATGCAGAATATAAACGACAACACATTGGAAAAATTTCGCACTATTATCTCAGAAACAGACTGGGATGCAGTGTATTGCTCGCAAACGCCTGATGAAGCATATAATACTTTTTTGTCACTATTTTTAAAGTCTTACCTATCATCATTCATTTTAGTCCCTAAGCAAAAGACTAGCAAATCAAAGAAACCTTGGATAACGAAAGAATGCCTTAATATGATAAAAAGGAAAGATAAATTGTTCAAAACGTTCATAACCACACGAGACACAAATGACTGGAAGATTTTTAAACGCCATAGAAACAAAACCAATGCTGTGATACGGAATAAGAAGCGAGAATACCTTTTTAATCTTTTTCAGCCAGAGTACAACTCTAAACCGGATGTTTTGTGGAAAAATATAAACAAGATTTTAAACCGTTCTCTTACAGATCACAGCGTTTCCGAATTAACATTAAATGCCTGTCTGGTATCTGGTGTTGAGTTGGCGGAAGCTTTCAATCATCATTTTGTCAACATAGTTTCGAGTTCACATCATTCTGAGGCAATAAATGGAATTAACAGAAACAGCGATAGTTTGTACTTAAGGCCGACAGATGAGAGTGAGATTCATGCAGAATTCATTTCTATGAATAATAGTACGGTTTGCGATATTGATGACATACAAATCAAGCCGGTTATATACGTTTTAGATTTGATCTTACCGCAGCTTTCGTTTATATATAACTTGGTCCTTTCAACAGGAACTTTTCCTCGGAAAATGCAGGCATCAAAGGTAATAGTGCTGTTTAAAGGAGGCGATAAAAATAACTTGTCAAACTACCGTCCAATATCTATTCTACCAGTTTTTTCTAAGCCTTTAGAAAAATTAATACAAACTAGAATTACTGCATTTGCTGATAAATGTTGTCTTATTACTCCCGCACAATATGGTTTTCGTAAAGGCAGATCTACTGAACTAGCTCTATTACACAAAAAGAATTCATTTTACGAAGCTTCGAAAACAAAGAGTTAGTCGCTGGTATTTACATTGATTACTCCAAAGCATTTGATCGTGTAAATCATAGGACATTGCTCAAAAAGTTAGAAGTATACGGAATCCGAGGTGTGCCCCTAGACTTAATACGCTCATATCTGGAGCATCGTACACAAAGTGTTAGAATAGGCGAAAATCTTTCTTCCTCAAAGCGTGTTACTATGGGCGTGCCTCAAGGGAGCATCCTGGGGCCCCTCTTATTTAATTTTTATGTCAATGATATTGTAAACATTAGTGCAAGGCCAGAGTATATAATATATGCGGATGACACAACACTCTTATTTCAAAGCAATGACTACAACGAGCTTGTAAATGACATAAATGAATCGTTGAATCATTTGAGCACATGGAGCAAACTTAATTCATTAGAAATAAATGTAACCAAAACAAAAGCAATGTTATTTTCCGTAAGACAGTCATCGTTGCCAATAATGTCTCTAAATAATAGTATAATTTTTGGCCATGCTCCTATTGAAATCGTTGACGAAGTAAAAACACTCGGTGTTTATTTTCACAAAAATATGTCCTGGGATAGGCACGTAAATGAAACAATTTCACGCCTGTCAAAAGTAGTGGGTATATAACAAAATTCCATTTCTTTCTACCGGCCAAAATTAAGCTTCATATATACAATTCATTGTTCTTGTCTCAACTAAACTACTGTTTCCTTGTATGGGGTAAAACTACACAAACAAATTTAAATCGATTATATGTACTTCAGAAAAAGGCGGTCCGCCATATAGCTGGAGCAGACTACTATACTCATACCATACCGCTTTTCAAGAACTTTAGAATAATGCCAGTGACCCATCTCTATTCATACAACTTAGCCGTTCGCTACAAACAGCACATTGCTACCTCTGAATCTGCACTACTTTCCATCGCCAATTTAAGAGCACTTGCACGAACATACCCTTCACGTTCTACAGATACTTGGATTGTGCCTTTTGCGAGAACAACATTTGGCCAGCAAATGCTCGCATATCTTTTGCCCTCTCTCAAGTTATCTTCTCCAAAGTAAAGTTGATATTGAAAAGGTTAATAAGAGAACAATACATTTATTTTTTATGTCACAGATGTAAATATGATTTGCTGTTTTCTTTCATTCTTTTGTATTTTCTGGATTTCATGCTGCATTCATTTTGATGGTATTCATTGGCCCTGTTGATATTTCATGTTGTGCAGTTATATTAAGCTTTTCCGCAGACTGAATTATGTGGAAAAGGAAGATGTTTGTAACTCTTGTTTAAAACTACAATCTGAATTTTGGATGCACCGATATTGTAATTACTAACCCCTCGCTGTTGCCATGTATTGGGGCCCGAGCGCCGTCAAGTGAATTAACGTTCACTTTTTGTCTCGGGTCCCTCATTTCTTTTTGAAATGAAAATAAACTTCAAACTTCAAACTCTTGTTGTTGGATACTTTTCGACGAACACAGCAGGCATAGTTGCATCCACAGTTTCTCGTGGTGCCCACAGAGGTAAGTTCTTCAGCTTGGTATAGAGCAGACTGATCCATGTTGTGCATATCCTTGATACGGTTACTTACGAGATGGTGAACCTATGAGCCAAGTCCTGCTCAAAGAGGCCAAGTCTTAGTCTGACCAGAACCAGAAAGAGCTCGTCGTCCTCAGCCAACTTTCTTTTTCTTCCTTGACTATACAGGTCCTTTGGTTTTCTGCACCGCAAGTTAGTGTTGTCGTCAAGGTGGATATATTTTAGCAATGCGACAAAGTGTTCGTAATCGGGGAGCCCTGTATAAAACATAAAATCCTCATTCGATTCTTTAATACGGTCCAAGCAGAAGCCAGCAGTTCTTGACTTTTCTGCTTCAAGCTGACGTCGCAAAACATTGTTGTCGCCTTCTAACTTATAAACTGCCGTTTTATCTTGTGCCAGTTCATTCCTTAAAGTACAACACTGTAGCTTCAGTCGATGAATTTCCCCGGCCTGTGTCGACATTAAAGCTTGCCCTTCAGCAAGGCAACTTTGCTGTGTTTGGGATGGCAGCTGCTCGTCTGCAATGCAGACTTCACTTTCCATTTCTTCCTGCGGTGTTGGACTCTGTTGCTCTTGCGGCTTTGTCTTTCTTGACGGCAAAGTGTGCGTGCTTTTGGAGCTTTTCTTTCGTTTTTGCGCGCATAAACACGAACACTCTGGGAACCACTTCATCTCTGAGCATTCTTTTGCCAGTTGCCACTCCTGGTATAAAGTCATCTATTTCGAAGTGCTTTGAGCATACCTGTGTATGCATGATGACCTGAAATAAAGTTCCTTCATCCCGTTTTATGGCAATAATTCATCTTCCGCGGAGAGCAGGATTTCGCGGAAATCCGTGGTAGGAAACCTGAACAATAAGTACAAGAGGGTTTAGCAGCGATGAAAGGGCATACAGCGACACGATTCTAATATTGTGCTGCTCTGACGGCGAAAAGAATGCTCTGAAACTGGAGCGCAAACTTAGCACGGACGAAGAAAGCTAAAATACAACTGAACGAGCACGAGCTGCGGTAGAAATCGCCAGCGTTTTCACTTGCATGGCGTTTTTCTCGCGGGAGAACAGTATCACTATAAACGCAATATACGCGAACTCAGTTCACTTAAAAAAATGCTGTTGACTTCTCTCTCCCTGTCACAAGTTTAAGTGGTAGGAATATTTTTAGAAACGAGGCGAAGCGTTACGACGGCACACACCCGCGTACCCGCGTGCACACACTTTATGGTGCCATTCAAGTGTGTGCACGCGGGCATGCAATATCGCGCATAAGAAGCAGCTTGTATTGAACAAAAACGAGTAAACGTAAACTACGAATGAACAGCGTATATTTGACATGGTGACGCACGACGTCAACAAAAGAAATCGAGGTTGACACGACGCCGAACAACTGGCAAAGCATTGAACGGACGAGTGGCGGCGTTTGTAAAAAAGAATTCCTACCTTGTTCCCCGACTCATCCTTGTAGCCTCGCTGCGTACACAAGGGGACACAGCAACGGGACGGCATCGTTCGCCGGAGGGAGGGTGACTGCTGCCCATGGAGGAAGCTGCGACCGTTCCTGCCGTTCCACTGAAGCATGGATGGATGGATGGATGGATGGATGGATGGATGGATGGATGGATGGATGGATGGATGGATGGATGGATGGATGGATGGATGGATGGATGGATGGATGGATGGACGGACGGACGGACGGACGGACGGACGGATGGATGGATGGATGGATGGATGGATGGATGGATGGATGGATGGATGGATGGATGGATGGATGGACGGATGGATGGATGGATGGATGGATGGATGGATGGATGGATGGATGGA
>JAJIZL010004714.1:0-31980 GCA_023969395.1 Amblyomma maculatum | reverse complement strand
GGATGGACGGACGGACGGACGGACGGACGGACGGACGGACGGACGGACGGACGGATGGATGGATGGATGGATGGATGGATGGACGAGGTCTATTACCTGATTGGAGTTTCGTATTAAAAACGGATCATCTGGTGACAAGTTAAGGCGCTTTTGTAGAATTTTGAAAAGCTCCCTCTGCAAGCAGTTTGTTTTCTGTAACCATTGCCCTAAGGTTTTCTTTCGAAATCGAAGTGACTTTGTCATAAGCTTGTAGAGCCTCACAAATCAAGGAGTCATCCAAGCGTTCAGGCCGCCAGAGAAGTTTTGCCTTTACCTCCTTCGGTTCCAAATCCACAACAGCACAGCGACGGTTCTTAACCAATAAATCTCCACATGAGACTAGTTTTCCTTTAGAGTTCGCCGATTTACCTGCAACCATCCAGACATGCGACATTTGAAATTGTCCGATTGAGCTTATTTCTTTCAAATCCACTACGTTCTGAAGGACGTCTCCGAAGTCTTGGGCATGGTAGGGGCGGCCGGCGAGATCAGCATGCAGAAAAACAGTCGACGACAAGCTTACCAGTTTTGAATTTGGAAGGACAACACGGTAATCATTACTGCTGGCATCAACCTAAGCAGTACCTCGGCCAGAGGCCGATTGAACTTTATAGCTGAGAACCTCCTGAGACGCTACCACGCGGTATGGCGTCTTGGTCGTTCTCCCAATTCTGCCACTGAAGCAACGAGTACGGCGAGTTTGAAACCCGCTCTTATTCCTTTTTACAATTTTTCCACTATCTGTCGCCATGTTACGCTGCTCAGAATGCCCTACTAAGGCTCCTCTATTTTTTAAAGGTAGCGACAGGTCTAGATCCAGCCGCCCCTTCTTCCGATAGGCCAGTTGGCTGCACGTGACCTCTTCGCCGCCAAGCGCCGCCCAAAGGGTCCAGTGGTGCTCGCTGCGCCGCTGAAATGCACTGCGATCTGCGCTTGTCAGCGTGATATTGGCCGATTATTTAAGCAAAGAGTTCTTCACACACCTCTATTGCATTTTAGGAGTGTATATGCAGTACTTAATGCTTAAGCTAACGCAAGAATTACATCTCTGAACTCAAATTTTGACGCGTGACATGCGGCTGTACCGGGCTGCTGTGCTTTCGGCTGCCGGAACCGTGCGGAAGACGCGAAAAAGTCATTTCCCATTCCTCGCGGTGACGATAATAGCAAAGGAAGGTAGCTATGGCCTCATAGGACCGGGCGTAAGACTTTCATAGCCACAGAAAACACCCGACTATGCGAAGTGACTGCTGTCTGCCTAAAAAGCAGTTCGCTTCCTAGGAATGACCTTTGTTTGGGCATATGCTATTTAATTAGCAAAATATCAAGGACGCTATGACTATGTAGATGATACTTGTACTGTGGATGTCCAGTGAGAACGCATTGCCGTGTCGCGCCCCCTTTCTCCGAACAGATCAGCACAGCAATATAACGCGTGGAAACAATGGCGTCAAAATGCTCAGAATGAAAAGGAAATGCTTGATAGTGCTTATTATGAAAATTTATTCTGAACAATTGATCAGTTAATTGATGTAAATGGAAAATGAAACACTGGAAAAAGAGGAGGGTGCAAATGTGTCAGAATGATCGAAATGGAAAGTCAATATATTTGCCTATGCTAAATATCGGTGTATAAAATTGTTAAAAAAAAAGAACAAGAACAATAATTTGTACGATAAAAAATGTAAAAACACCCGTGTGTGTGAAACGCTACTGAGCTATTCTTTTAACGGAGGAGTCTCGCGGCGTTGCACCGAATGCAAACAAGTTCCGCTGAACGCGGACAGGGACTAGATCGTCAAGTTTCAAGAGGCGGTATCCAAGATTACTTGTGACCGGCTATAAGGAAAACAATATAAAGCAAATAAAGAATAGAAAAGTGAGAAAACTTTATTCCTGAGCTTTGTATCGCATCCTACTCGATTTTTTTTGTAGTTGTTGGAAGATACACATGCGTTGATAATGCACAGCTGCAGAGAAACTGACTTTTTCTCCAAAATAAAGCTATTGAAATACTGTGTAAATGAAATAAACTCGAGCCAAAAAAGTTTGTAAAACGGAGTATAGCCAAACGGTTACAAACGCAATGACGCCCATATTGCATTAGAGCTCTATGCGCACCGACGTTCCCAAAAGTTGCAAAAAACTCGCAGTCTACTTATTTTGTTAGTAAGGAACCGAGCCCCATATGTTTAGTGAAATATTGTTTCTACTTCAAGTTCGCTACTTATTTCAAAGCATAATTAATGAACAGTTTTCTAACTGCTATACTGAGGCGAACGGTTCAGGAGAATGTGCTGGCTCGTTTAACGCACGGATTTTTTTTTTTTACGTTTATGCTGCACACGCATGTTTAAGTTATTATATTCTTGTCTTTTGAAGCTTCTTGAGCAGGATAGGACACACATCTGCTGAATTAAGCAGTTTATGTGTGCACCGAGCACGGCTTCATGAGTACGCGGTATGCACGAAAGAGTGCGGCGCGTCGTCTACTAGTGCTACCCAATGAACCCCTCGAGAGGACGCTCGAGTAGTTTTCGCTACCTTTAAATAAATGGAGGAGCCTTAGGCCCTACCGTTGAAAGAATGGAATAAAGCGCCGGTGATTGCTTCAAAATTCCTCACTGTGTTATATAGAGACCTAATAGAGTCTGAAGACTATACCTTTACCACTGCAGCATGGGGCATTTATCCAGTGAGGAGTATTCGCTTCCTTTTTTCAATCCTAAGATCCAGAGCCAGTCCCATGTGCTTGAGACTGAATTAGGGAGCAGAAAAGAGCAGATTGTCGGGAGCAGGTTGAGCGCCATCAATTGCTGGCTTTCGCGGACTGTCAGCGCGAACCTCTGGAAGATGTCATATCCTTTCCTCTACTTACAGGTACAGAGGCCGGTTAGGTTTGTGAGTGTTCATATCAGCTTGATCATCTAACCTGGAAAATGGCGCTTGCAAGAGCACAAGAACAGTGAGCCATGAAATTTCCTGATTGATCAAGAGGATGATCGTCGCATGGTCACGAGACGTTGCCGTGCGCGTATTGGTGGATGTTTGGTTGGAAGAGACGTGACCATACGACCTCTCTCGACTAATCATGAATTTTTGTGACAGTTGCAGGACGGCACTTATTTTACTAGCCAAGTCAACTCGAGTATATTTCAATTAACATCATATTTTTCTCTAACTGGGACCAAAGCAAGACTAAGTCTAATCGCTTGGCCCTCCCAATTAAACTAAATATTCTACCTTTCTTCTAAATCAGCTGGCTTACGCAGTTGGAGTATGTTTGTGCAATAACCTAATGCTGTATCTTGTTATATCATTTCGACTTTGAAAGCTGGAAAAAGTACGACATACTTTCTTTATATCACGAAAGCGTTTTAAACTTAATTTCGTTGCCCATCGGTAGAATGGAATCAATGGGCTGTGGAGATGAATAACCTATTGTGAAACACGTCGAAACATGTGCGTAAGTCATCTGTGATGACCTATGCGGGTGGTAGCGCTTTCCAGCGCGAGAAAATCGTGATATATATGCGGCACAGATGGTAGATTCACCCTTCTTTATAGCAGTGAGCGAAGCGCAGCTGTTTCACTAAAAATATTTCGATTTACAATTGGTGCTCTGGTGTTGGATTCAAAGTGAACCCCCGTTGTTGGCCCCCTATGTCTAGATTATGTTGGTACTTCTTTAGGACGTCGGACGACATATTATCAAACATTTATTCATCCAACAGTGACGCTTCTTATCAACTTAAGGTAAGTGCTTTGGTTTTGTAGAGCACCGTTGATAGACAGCACTGGAACTCGTTAAATTTAAACTGAGGCAGTTTATTATTGTAGTCGGCCGATCCCACTTGGAGCGCCATGCACACACCTTCTTTCCCTTCTTTAATCACTGGTATCAAATTCTTGAGAGACTGCTGCTACAGTTTCTAAAAAATGCTCTGGATTGAAATTTAGCCGCACTTTTCGAGATAACACTAACGAGATTATATATTTAATGACATAGTTCTGAGCAAAAAGATGCTGCCAAAGAACAGAATAAGAAGGAAGACTAGGGAAGAACCCTTCCTATTCTTGCTTCTTTTTTTTTTGACAGCGGGCTTTTGCGCTGAGAACTAGGTCCTTAAATCTAGAATACCAAATAGCCCAACAAATAACTGTACTGACCCAAGTAGCACGCCGTCAATGGACCGCCAACTGCCCAATATTTGGGCCAATAATTGTGTTTCATTGGGGTGCTACCCGCGCCAAGATTTAATCCAATCTACAAAACTGTCTTTCCTACAATGGCCACCAATGCAGACTAGGTTATTTATTGCCATGCAGTCTCACTCAACGGCTACCCAATATTTTCCACCCAAGCATACCCACTGGCTACTATATAACGTACACTCAGCCACTATCACTGGCTATCCAATACTTACAACCAAGCTTACTCCCTGGCTTTTAATAACTGCTATCCTGCTAGGCTCATCGGCTTCCCAACATCGCCCACCTAAGCTTGTCCGCTGGCTTTGCATCATTGACATCCAGGCAATCCCATTGTTGTTTAATGTTGTTTTTTATGATTATTTCTTGATTTGATAGTTGTTACGGCGCAGAGGCACCTCAGGCCATCATGCGCCAAACACAGGGTTGAGTTTTTGTGCAGGTATTTTGCATGCAGCTAATGATATATATAGAGCATCCTGAAAGTATACATCCATTCACAGAAAAAAGCAAGAATTGTTCGTTTCATGGATATTTATTTGGTGCGCATGTTGTACATAGTGAAAAAATAAAACAACAGGCAGAATTCTTTCAGACCTCCAGGACTTCACCTCTGCTTAGGTCCATTGACAAGGTGTCGGCAGATCTCAAGTTGTAGGAAGACGCCGCATTAAAGGCAGTTTCAGGTGTCTGCTAAGCCAGCATCTCTCACATGCGCCTTTTGCTCTCGGTTATAGCAGCACCTTTGAGCAGCCCTTGGTAAAATTCACCACTGCTACAAAATTAGTTTGTCCAAGTCAATGTGCTCAAATTTAAATTCATGAAGAATGCATATATTCTGTTTAGGGCAATAGAGTGGAAGCAAAGGCTTTTCTTACTCTCGGCAGATAAAACAGCAGATAAGCACATTCTGTTAGTCTTAATTATCAAATGTCAATTACTGACAAAATGATTAATTTCTAGTTAATACGCTGTACTATATAAAAATTGATATCTTACCGTTCGTCCAGCAGAGCATTGCATGCAACGTCAACCGAAGCAGCCCAAAAGGAAATTGCCACGGAATGGTCCGTTCTAGTGATCCAGTCTTTACTCCTGCAGGGAATTGTAGCAATTTGGGAGGCAAATAAAGCAGCAAATGCTCCCAAAACCTACTCCGTAACGAACATATATCTTAATATTAAGGGTCAGCGGTACTCGCACTGAGCGGCAGACTGTTCCAGAGACAGGACGAGGCATGTCGTGGTTCTGATGTTTATCCTCCGAGTGAGAGTGGAGCTTCTGCAGACAACCCGCTAAGCGTGCACCTGCGCTACTAGAGCGAAGAGGGAAGATCGAAGAGAGAGCGCGCTGGCGCCAGTCGTGCGAGCGCGGCAGCGCTGTCCGCATGGTTTAATATGACACCGCAAGTTGGAATTCTGCCGGGGTTCACTGGACGTTGCTCAGAGTGGGAACGAAGAAAGCGTACGCTGCCACGGTGGAGGCTGCCGCCGCTGCATCGCAAATAGCCGCCTAACACTGCTAGAAAGAATATTCGTTTTCTCGAAACTGTTAGATCGAATTTCTAGATTGAAACACCCTCGGTCTCGTTGCAATGTGTTTTGATAATATTCCTAAAAAGCATGGAGAATATTGCCAGAATACTGCATAGGAACAAACATTTAAACGCGTGATGTTAAGCCGACTTTGCAAAAATATTCGAAAGCAGGTTATGAGAGGTATACACGCGTTTATACAGCTTTCGGAAAAAAATAATTTCCTAGAAGAGCAGCATGCCCAGGCAGCAATAATTTTATGACAAATGTTTCTGTGGTGAGCCCGCAATCATGTTTTTTGTTTCTGTAAAACGAAAAAAAATCATTGACACTTATTTTCAGTCCCCAATTGTGGGGTTGCTATACGTCAAGCTTCTTCAATATTTTTTCTTTTAAGTCTTTACCAGGAAATGTTAAGTCCGAACTAGTAACAGCTGCCACAGCAAGTACACAACTTGCATTAAAAAGTTGGGCAGCATAAAATGCTATTGCATTCCAGAATATCTGAGGAAGCAAGATTTTTTCTGCGCCAGGCGAAGGTAGACAACGCGTAGAAAATAATGTTTTTATTTTTTTATTGGGGGATCTACCTTTTGACTATGAGCTATTCTGCATCAACAGCCTAAAGGGTTTTTTCATCATTCGTCGCTTGCTGAAGCACTCAAAGCAGAGCACGCCGGCATATAGAAATCAAGTGCAAGTTTATGGGTGATGTGAATTACAACACAAAATATGCTGCAGCCAACCCGCCTTCTGCGCTTACAAGACCACCTACGGCGGAATACAGTCGGTGCTGGCGCCTCGTTGAGGAGTCAGCTGGCGTGCACGACGAAACGGTGCAGCATTTACCTTCACTAGCACAATCTCTTTGACCTCTGTTTTCCAGAATTTGATCTTTTCTTTCTCCACGCAAATGAAATAGCGCATAAATAAAGCATTTATTTGTCTATTTCCAGTTATGGAAAAACGTTTTCAGGATGAGTATGTAAAACCTAATCGCAACAAATTGAGCCGGGCTGACAGCATATAATATATATGGTTTCGAAGGTGCTACGTCTCACTTTCCTAGTGCAGATTGCAGAAGTGTATATGCTTGTATACTGCGCCGTATTGTGTTTTATACATAGGCAGGGACCGTTGGCAGCTTAGAAAATTATGTGTCTGTTTTGTTGCGATTCTGTAGAGTAAGGCGACGAAGTATTCTTAAAATTTTGTCGTATGAGTGGCCTTACGCATCAGTTTGAAGACGTATAGAAAGAATGGTAGGGCCAGTACCTGCTTCGCTTTCTACCTCTGTTAAACTTCTCCACAGTTGAGAACAGCGCAGCAGGCGGGAATCTCTAAGCGCTTCGTAGACGAAATAAGCCACGCGTCCGACTTGACGGCAACTTTGCACGAAGCATGCCCTGCTTGCATGCGTGGTGCCACCCAGTCATTCATGTCGGGGCTTTCTAAATGTTTTGACCAACGAATCTCTGCTTTTATCTCATGGCATGGGTTTGTCAAGAAAATGAAGCCTAACGCCAGCAGGGGTTAAGCCACCGGGGCAATGGGGGAGGACCCTATACCAACTGTGCCATTACCGCCTAAGCCATTTTTCTTGAATAAACGTTCTCTACTACTGTTACTATATCTTTGACAATGTATAAAAGATACTTCAAAGACATCGCGAAGGACACGACAGTATTGTTTGGGGCGTTAAAGATATATCAGAATATACAGGTTGAGAATTGATCATTATTATCTACAAGCCAATTCCGGCCAACAAATGTCATGTTATGCGCAATGTTTTTCCAGCCGTCCAAGCTCAATGGACAGTATTGACAACTATAACCCAATCATATTCATTCTTGTAAAGTCTCCAAAACTGGCGGGGCCACATCGACCACTATGCCAAAATGTATTTACTAGATAACCAGCTACACTAGCAGGATCATATGAATCAATGCATAAAATAATTTGTATAGTGTTGCAAGCCGTTGCAGCTGCCCATAAAATATCGACCAGTATAACCTATGATGGATACAATATTGGGAAATCATCTCAACTAGTAGTAATATATTGACCATCGTATGGCAGGAAATGTTCCGAGTTGATAGGCCAACAATAATGGCAAGAGAATTATTATTAACTTATGTAAAGATATATGGTATTTGGCAAGCCATTACACTTGGTCAGGCAACATTGCCCACTGTAATTGCAGATATACAATGCTCGGAAGCCAAGACGACTGGCGTGAGGGTATTGACCAATGTATACCAAGAAACATAGATGCTGACAAGCAATCAATACTGGCATTACAATATTCGCCAATGCATGTCATGATAGGTGCAATGCAGGCCAGTAGCTACAGCTCATTGGGACCCCGCCGGGGTGGCGCAGTGGTTAAAGTGCTCAACTACTGTTTTCAAGAACGCGGGATCGAATACCGGCCTCGGCGGCCGCTTTTCGGTGGAGGCGAAAAGCAAGGCGCCCGTGTGCTGTGTGATGCCAGTGCACGTTAAAGAACTCCAGGTGGTCGAAATTTCCGGAGTCCTCCACTACGGCATCTCTCATAGCCTGAGTCGTTTAGAGACGTTAAACCCCACAAATCAACCAGCTCATTGGCCAATATTGCCCACTGGAACCAACAAGTATACATCGTTGGGAAGCCACTACAACCGGTGGGATAACATTAACGAATATATGCCAAGATATAATAAATGTCGACAAGCCAGCTATACTGGCAGGACAATATTTACAAATGTATGCCATCAGCGACCCTATTATCTGCAGATATACACAATGTTGGGAAGCTGTCACGATTGGCAGGGGTATAATGACCAATCTGTGCCAAGATATATTCGATGTTAACAAACCGCCAATAGTGATTGCACAATATTTAACAATGCATGCCTTGATGTGTTCAATGAAGGCCAGTGGCCACCACTCTTTAGGCAATATTGGCTACTGGAACTGAAGATACATACCAACATTTTGGTTCATGGCCCCTTTTCCCAAGCATTTCACCCCCAAAGAGCCGAGCACCAGGCCGGGGGAAATCTTGTACCCATTGGAAACCGGTGGGTGCCCGGCGGCACTGGGGATCGAACCCCGTACCTCCCGAATGCAGTGGGTAGAGTCAGGCTTACGATGATGGTGATTTGTACGCAACCTTGCGCGTCTCTGCAATACCATTGCGAGAAAGACAACTTTGAGTGAACAAGCTGACAAGAAAGTTGTCTAGAGAAAGCACACTCTGAAGTGTACAGAAACCAGTGGAGGGACCTACATAGATTTACCAAAGTACCACCTAAGGGCTTTTAGTGTTGCAAAGAGATCTAGAAGTTATGAATGTGGACGCATTGTGGGTAGTACCGTGAGTCATTTCTCTTCATAAAATGTGCTGCTTTCGGTATTCCACGATAACTAAGCGGGCGAGTTGGTGATAGATTTTCCAAAACACAGCGCGAACAAACGGGGACAAACAAAGAATACACAGGAACAAGCCTTTTAAAATGACACACGGAGTAGAGTTCCTTAAAACTGATAGCACCTAGAGTTCCTTAAAACTGATAGCACGTCACATAATTTCCCAGGATCTTTCTAGACAATCGCATTATGGTATGGTGATTTTCAACACTTCTTTCCCTCATAGACATAATTGTTAAGTCTACATGCTCTACACATGCACCACCAGCGACGAGAAAAATAAAACCTTATGGCCGATTTGAATAGTTAATTAAATATGAAGTAGGTGCGTAGCCCCGCTTATCCCTGTTATACCTTTTATGCATTACCACGCACATCTGCGATTTACACTCTCCAATATATTCCCTCAGCTTACGCAAGAGGTGGTCAGCAGTCACAAAGACAAACGGCGCCGATAGTTGTGCTTCCAAAACACACAAAACAAAAGCCTAAGGCCAAAACGTTCCGATCGCTGCCCTTGGTCGGTTGCGCGCGGGCAGCGGTTTCTCAAAGGAATGGATATCCAGGCGTCTTCCCGACAAGACACCGACAGCACCTCTCTCTGCCGCGCATTATACCCAGCCCGTGTTTCGCCGCGATTTATGGCCTTCGCGCGCTTTCGCTCAAACCGAGAGATAGAACAGTTAGCACCGAACCAATAACCACTGCGCTTACGCTGTGATTTTTAATTGCTCTGCTTTGCCTCCTTCGAAGCACGGCCGAAGCGCGACTTTTACGAGAATCGGAACGGACCAAACCGATGGCGTCACCCGTTTCTATGTCGTCGCCCCTTCCGAAGAGCGGCCGCCTGCGCGACCGTCATAAATAAACTCGCGTCAAGCTGCTCCTTGACCTTGGCCGCCCCTTCGGAATCTACCCTGCAATGTGGACCCGCGGTGAACCCTTCGTTTCTGGGAGAAGGGAGAAGCCCACAAACTTTACTCCCCCTTGGAATGGGAATTCTTTGGAGCCGACGAAAGTGATCTTTGCTCCGTCAGCTGTCAGCTCGCTGCCAGCCTTGTGTGAACTTGAGAGTCCGAACTGCCGAGTCTGCGCCGACTGTCGATTTATGGGCTGCCGGCTTTCCGGTTCTGCCTTTGTGACCATTGTATTTAAGCACGTCGAGCACGGCGAACCAGCGCCGCAGTGCCAGATGGTGCGGCTTCATCCATTGCGACGCGAAGCAAACGCACACACGCTTGTACAAAGCTGCCAGGCGACGGCTGCCATGTCCGCAACTGACACGTCCCTCTCTCACTGTCTTACTGTCTAACTGGGTGCATCATGCGGTCGCTCCGCCCCCTCAGTGTTAAGTCGCGTGATGCGGGCGTCGCCACGTTCCCTTTGTCCTCTTCAAGTTCACGGAGATGGATGGACAGAGAGAGAGAGAGAGCGGCTTCTACTACAGCTCTGCGGCTACTCCACCTCATCAAGGCTGAGCCGCGAAACGCACGCGTAGCTGAGTTCTCTTTCTCCACTTCAAGTTCACAAACAGATGGAGAGTGAGCGGCTTCGGACAGACATCGGCGAAATCCGTGATTGTGGCTAGTAGTGCTACGTACTAAAAACAAAATGAACAGCAAAATAAACCCCGCCGGGGTGGCGCAGTGGTTACGGCGCTCAACTACTGTTCCCAAGGATGCGGGATCGAATTCCGGCCTCGGCGGCCGCTTTTCGGTGTAGGCGAAAAGCAAGGCGCCCGTGTGCTGTTTGATGTCAGCGCATTATAAAGAACCCCAGGCAGTCGACATTTCCGGAGTCCTCCACTACGGCGTCTCTTATTTTGTGCTGACGACAATATGCTACAACGCATGATGTTTTAGAATTTGCAGGCGGGGCAATAAGGTGCGCCGATACTTCGACGTTCCCTAGTCCTTTGCGAAAAGAATTTTTTCGAAAGTCACTCGGCTTGAAAGACGTTTTCGTCAAGCACTGCTCTGAAATACACAGAAATGTTGATTTTTGTTTTGCCGAGTGATGCAGTGCTTTAAGCAATAAACCTATTTATCGAAGGCTTACCAAGGTTCGACAACATTTAAAGCACTTCTGGAAGTACCCATGCTAGGACACGTGGAATACGACGTCATACTCTGCTATAACATTTATTAATCAGGCTCACAGAGTAAGATAGATCCGATAGATGGCGATAGAATTTATCACCGACTCTGCTGATGTTTGCCGCAGCCGCGCCTCCGCTCCGGCGGTTCCGTGCTGCCGCCACGTCTGTCGCCTGCTTCTTGTCGCTGCACTTGCGTATCGGCTGCATCGCTGCGGGAATGCGTATCGCCTGCATCGCCATCGAGAAAATATCCCTAGAAATCGTGTTGCCTGCATCTTCGTGCTGCACTGAGGTGCCTCCTGTTGCCTGCCTCATCGCTGGCATATATCTATTTCAATCCCGTTGCATTCACCTGCTTCATACAGCTCTCCTGCCGCGTCCCGCTGACTCCTTCCTATTTGCGAAGATCCCCATGCAGACAGCGAGCTTCACGTCTGTGTTTTCTCTTGAGGCCTGAGATCCTTTCAAAGAACGTATGAGTATTACGATTATAAAAACGGTAAGCGATGTTAAGTTCAGTCTCTGGCGCCTGCACATAGACGAACAGAAGCCAAAGTGGACGGTTCTGGATCAATTGGGGCCGACTAGTTCTCTTGAATATATGCTGACATTCCACAGCGCGCGCAAATTCTGCGTGTTTACTGCATTTCTGCAGCTCAACGTTGTAGAGGCAGCACCGGTGGCAGAATTATAGTTTACCGCGGAGCAAGAACTTGGTATGGCTGTAACCGATTGAGGGTAGTTCTTGCAACGTAAGAGTGAGGAGGTTTTTCGGCCACGTAGACTAGAACATCTAAACACAAGAAGAAATCGGATACAAAGCCATCGCTGAAAGTAAGGTAATTCAGATATTTTAGCCAAAATTTAGGGGAATGTTTCGCCATTATTTGGCCAAACATTCCCTTTCTGTGGCTGAATAATTGGACTCTGTGTCGTCAATGCTCGGCTGGCGTTTGCCACTATGTGGCCCGTTGGGAACAGCAGCACTCTACACACACTCATAGCACTATCCCATCGGCGCTTGGCTTAGCTTGGCGGCTTGGCTCCATGGCTGCTGAAATCTAGTGAGATCTCGCGAGATTACGGCAAGCTGGTCGTCACGCGGCATACGTCCCCGGAGTACGGTGGCTAGAATGGGAGGTGAGAGTTTCGCAGCGGGTCGGGCATGCATGCATGTGTCGTAGTGATTCATGCTGTTGACAGGTGGCGCGCGCGTAGCGTCTTAGATGCCTCTTTTCACTGGGGACGTTTGTCAGGTGCATGCGCGTCTGTGCTGTTGTGCGTTTTCTCGCCGCGTTGCTAGCAATCTTTTTTGTTTTCTGATTACGTTCACCCAGTGTAACTTTAACATGTCATGAGTACACGGGTATAATGGAGAGACGTGTCAAGCGTCAAACGCATTGTTTTGCGCCCGGGTACGCGTCAGGATACGTTTCCGCCAGGAACAAAGGCAAGAAAGTCTCCACTTTTGCTGCCCCGAGCGACGAAGAAAGGCTGAAAGTGTGGCAACGTGCGGTACCACGTTGCCACAAAAGCCATGCCACATGTAACTAGGCGAGTCATTGAGCCGAATGGATTTGAGAAAATGAAGGTCAACTTTGCTTTTTCACTATTTAGCGATGAGGTACTGAGATGGCTCTATACTTACCAAGATGACATTGAACGAGTGTGCGGTGCTGGCTCTAGTGCAGCAACAGCATCATTTGTAAGGCGGATGTCTAAGCTTATAGCAGCTATGACATCTCGGAGCAGCCGTGGTGCTATGCTCATTGGTTCCCAAAGTCACACAGAGGTGAAGGATTTCTTAGCCTACATAGACACCTGGGAAGCACAAATAGGAAAGGTAGGCTTTCTTACGCAAGGCACAGCTGAAGAGCTTCGCGTTACGCTTAGAAGCACAATATCCCTTCTTGATTACCTCACAGAAAAGCTCGACTACAAGTACCTAATGACCTCTCGTTGGAGTCAGGATCGCTTAGAAAATTTATTCTGTATCCTTAGGCAAAGTTCAGGCAACAATGGCCACCCTACACCGTCACAGTTCTTGATTTCAGTCAATTGTTTGTCGTTTTGTAGTTTAGCGAAGGCCCCGCCAAATGAAAATGTGTCGCCCTCGTTAATGAAGAGCCTGCTCTCGGCAAGCAGTGAAAGAAAAGGAAACATTCAAGGAAAACTTGATCAGCTGATGGATATTGGATGCCTCAACGAAGTGCATGAGGTGCTTGCATCATGCGACCTACTTTCTGGTCATGAGGCGACTGTTGCAATAAGGAGCGACTCGCGGATATCCTACTATGTCGCAGGATATCCTAGCCACCTATCCGGAGTACGTCTCCAGCATGTCTCCAGCGCCTGTACGTATTGGCGGTTTTTACGCATGCGCAGTAGGCGTACGATACGTCTACCTCTGTACGTCTCCGGGAAACGTCATACCTCTCCAGTGAGCTAAATCTCTCCGTCGAGAGGTCGAGAGGTGACGTACTAATTTGCCTCTTTCTGCAAGGAACAAAGAAGGAGGAGGAAAGCGTGATCAAAGCAGCTTCGACGAAGAAAGGGGAGCAGAGGGAGAGGGTACAGTGCGAAGCTGAGCGCCGGACGCGGGCTCGGCATTCGTGCAGCAAAATCGGCCTACGCCGAATGCATTGCAGCGCGCCACAGTCGGCGCTTCTGTCTTATCTTACTCCGTGGTCAGGCTCAAGCAAGTATGTTTC
The DNA here is from genome assembly GCA_023969395.1 of Amblyomma maculatum. Lineage (NCBI taxonomy): Eukaryota > Metazoa > Arthropoda > Arachnida > Ixodida > Ixodidae > Amblyomma > Amblyomma maculatum. The sequence goes on along the minus strand of JAJIZL010004714.1, from coordinate 17,974 downwards.
TCGGCTCTGGCGGCTTTATGATTGTTGTCTCACTATTATTTTTTTTTTGCATTACATAGCAAACATTACTTTATGTGAAAAAGCCAAGACAGTAGTAAGGAAATAATCGCATTTGGAAAAGCCAGAGGGTGAAACCATTCATTTTCCAAAGGTATATTCTTCCGTATTTTAATCAAAGCACCTAGTTGAAGTTCTCTTTTTTAACATAACCCTTACGGTTCTATTCTGGCCGGCCTGTGATGTCAGCTATGATACTTCTTCGGGTTCCAATTTTTGTATTTGAAATTCCTGCTGGGAAGTTAGGTGGGTGCAGGAGGAGCTTACCTTTGTTTATTTTAGTGTTTCTTGGCAATGTATTGATGGCAGGTACTTGTGCACCAGTGATTGTCGATCATCTTGTCAACGGTGTAGATAAGCGGGCGATCAGTTCCCGTCCTGGGTGAATGAGTGGTCAATATTACCCATCTGTAATTACCCTTCCTCTGGCCGAAATCTAATATATTATAATTTTGGGCTAGCCGATATGAGAAAGGCCAAGGCACAGCTGGCAGGCAAACTTCGTCACGGATAACTAGTTTCGTACAACACAACCTAATTATCCACACATCAAAAATACCTTTTCGCCAACGCGGTATGAATCTCTTAGTCATATAAAGCGAAACAAGCGGAGTAATGTCCTGTAGAGGTGAACTGAAGTGTAGTTCAATCTTTTTTCACAGATCATATTTTTTGCAGTAAAGGCATCGTTTATTTAAGGCCTCCACAAAGTTTTCCACCAAATCAAAGCTTTTGAAACCTTTGATTAGAGCCCGAGCCGAGTTGCGAACTGGTTCAAAACTGATGTTATCTGATTAGACTTGAAGGTATCGACCTTCAGAATGATATGCTTGAGCCCTGGACTCTTCTTGCTTTGACCTTGAGGTTGGTTGTAGGTCAATTGTCCGGCCTGGGATAGTCAAAACAGATTTTAATGAAGTTTGGCATCTAAGGTCGGACGATAAGAAGCATATGCTTAAGAAGCAAACTGATAATGATTCGACCGTGAGCCTGGCTTTAGGTCAAAACGCAAGCATGATTTCGGGCAACACTAATATTACTGTGGTTTGAATTTGAAGGTTGGTCCTTGGGATTCATATGAATTAGGGCCAAGCCTACGCTGTCTTTGCGTTGATGTTTAGCTAGCGAGATTTCGTCCTTACAGAACCACGTTGGTCTCTAGAAATAATTAGAGCGATTGCTCTAAATTTTCTTGCGCCAAGACCCCGATTACTCCTTACTCTCCTCTTTGACCGGTGCAGAATCTCGCGAGATATTTGAAGACAGTTCCGCCGTAGTCCACCATCGCGGTACGACTGACCAGCCTATCCAGAAAAGACGAGTGATCACCCAGTTCATTCACTCGGTTCTGGCCATTTTCTCCACACGGCCAGTTTCACCTCAGTGGCATACACAACCACTCCCCAGCTTCCGACTGGAATTGGACTCCACCGCCCGCCTTTTGTGCGCTCCGTTCGCCCTTCCCAAGGCGTCGCTCCCAGTCACTATCACCGGAAAACGGCGCAGCGGCCAATGGAGGTGAGGTCGCCGGAGAACAATTATTACTAGCAGAAATACCTTTTTTTATGACTATGCTCTGAAATAAGATCGGTATGTTTGTTAATGGTATGTCCACAAGGATGTTAGTGGATACTGGTGCTACAATTTCGAATATGAGTTTACAGTTAAAAACTTGCTGGGACCCAAAGTTATGGTTTCTTAGGAGGGAAGTGCAAATTTGAGTAGCGTTGGTGGCTATTTGTCATACCCTTTTGGATTGTGTAGGTTCTTGGGGGAACCGTGTTTACGGCGTTTATTCGCCATAACACCCCACTGCAGGCATGGTGTAATTCTTGGTATCGATTTTCTGCGCATCTGTGGCGCAACTGTAGTCAACCGCACGGGCGAGATCGGTGTCGAAGGCTACCTTCCTCCTGCGTTTTTCGAGGAATCTCTTCTTTATGATGATAGGCTATGGTTCTGCAACGATAGTGTTGTTTCTTCGAAGTCTGTGTAGTGCATTCCGGTTTCTTGTTCGCGTCGTGCGACCGATACGCCTATCTGAACGTCGCGAACACACCTCGTCTGGTCGGTGATTTTAAGGTATCGGTACCTCAGGGCTGCACGCGATTGCGAACCATTAGTTTCTCTACAGAGCTGGTAATTTTAGTAGCTGGAATGAAGCTTGCCTCTTGCAGTGACGACAAGCAAGTATCAATGGTCTTTGTTACGGATGTACCAGCGTGGCATGTCGCAGCATCCTCAGTGAATGGCCAACTGTGTGGCATGATTAGTGATGCCCTAATTGCCACAGAGCATCATGCTTTGAAAAATGTGAATTCGAAGATTTCATCCGTTTTTGACTTCTCGAAAGTCACCAGTAAACGCTCCTTTCTCGGGTCACGCACCAATAATCGCATTCATACCGGATGTGTACACCCAATTCGCCAGAAACAGTACCATGGGGAGCTGCCTGAGCGCAATCACCAGTGAGCAAGTACGTGAAATGTTGCAACAGGATGTCTTTCAGGATTGTGCATTCCTTGGCGGATTACGTAATTCCTGTTCCAGAGAAGGATATGGCTAATGACGATTGATTGAATGACCGCCTCCTAAATTCATTCACTTCAAAGGGCGTCTACCCGCTTCATCGATTTGAAGAAGTCATTGGCTCCTTGTAGTCTGCTTCATACACTTCATCGGTCGACCTGCGTTGGGAATATTGGCAAATACCATTGCTCCCAGCAGATAAGAAGGCCGCATTCATCACTCCTGATGGACTGGTAGAATATAATGTTATGTCTTTCGGCTTACGCAATGCGCCTGCAACATTTGGAAGATTCATGGATTCTATACTACGTGGACTGAGATGGTGTGAAAGAGAGTTTTCTAGATACTTTGTTTTTTTTTATGTTTATATAAGTAACTTTATTTTCATTTACTGACAAAAATTCCTAACAGTTATATTTAGGCTGGTGAACGTATGCTATTTAAGGAAAATGGCTCTGGTTCAGCTCTCCCAATTACGCCTTTCAACGAAATTTCGTGTAGTTGCAGAAATCGAGAATGCCACCTAAACATGACAAAACTGTCATGGGTACCATAAGAAGAAGGTGCCTCTGAATTTTACTTACACACTGAATAATATATCTGACACTTACGTAACAGAATGTAAGTATTCAGGCGTTATAATTAATCACCGGCTAACATACAATGGTCACATATGCACCATAACTTCATCTGCAATGAAAAAATGGTTTTATATGGCACAAGTTAAAAGATACCGCCAGACAGGGTGGAAAAATTGACTTTTAAAAAAAAATATACCGGCAAAATCTCGCGTATGCTGCTGTAGTGTCGGACCCTCGCATGAAAAGAAAAGACATCGTGTATTTGGAAAAGCTTCAACGAAAACCTTGCTTTTCATCCAGACTACATATCTCAGTGCTGTTTCTCCGTCGTTTCTTATTGAAACCAAAAACAAAAAATTAAAACTGCTCTGTGCCCGAAGAAATATTCAAATTTTACGCTCCTTTATTCGTGGAAACCTTAGAATCTAAGCAACACTTAATGTGACGATAATCTAAAATAGAAAACAAAGACGCGCTAACAACTTTAGCGAAACTCGTCATTTTAACAGAACGAACGTTTACAATTTCTCTTTTTAATACAAACAATCAGTGATTGCAATTCACTGCCAAGGAAGGTTTGAATTTGGGAAAATATACAAAAATGACATTGACAATATATTCCAGAAATAAGAAATTCTTCGGCCAGCTCTATTTTACAGTATTTTTAGAAACGAAGTAAAAAAACATGGCTTTTATTTGTCCCAAACCGTATTTGAATCCTTTGTCTTAGTGTTTTGTGTGCGTGACACGCAAAAATGTCCTTTGTTTTCTGTAACTGTACCCGACCTGCAAAAACCTAATTGTCTGTAGTACCATTCAAATGAAATAAAAATCAAATAAACTATAGCTGTTATTTGTTCTGTTGAAGATTCGGAGTAGCAATTTTTCGAGGCCCAGGGTCTGTGGTTGTGCCTTCCTTGCAAATTATTTCAGCCAGCCGAAAAGGTTTGTCCGACCACCGAAATTTGACTTCAACTCAATTACAGCGAAATTGGTGTCTAACCTAATTAGAACATGGTTAATTAAAAGGTCACTTCAAAACCTGGGTGGCTACTCGCGCACTTTCTTCCCCCTTACTCCGAAAATTAGCCTTCGGCCGATTTTGAATATTATTGGGGGTAATTGGTCAAAACTACTGAGGGACGAAACGCAGAAACTACAGCGCAACTAGACACGGAACTCGCAATGATTTCTAATTTTTTCGGGTCAGACAGGTCAGCGGGTCGGTAATGTTTGAAGTTTAAGAGCGGCGCACCGGAGAAGGGACGCCTCTGTGTTGTAGCGCGTTTATAAACATTCGTAAAAATGTCTTTCTATACAGCTTCGCAGGCACCAACGCCTTACATCAAACAGGCAATCGATATGGTCGTATCATGAAACCTGTCCAGTTTTATATAATAAAACTTCCAAGGCGAAAAAGTAAAGATTGTATCGGTGGTGCGCATGCTTTATCCTGTGAAAACACATATTTAAGTGCTTTACCTGTTCGAAAACCACTGAAAAAACAATTATTTACGATATTTATTTCAGAGGAACTATCTATTTGTAACAAAAAATAATACTGAGGCTCTAAGGAGGCTGGCATTCGATGGCATCAGGAGTTAGCCCTACACTTTTGTTTGATGCCACCAAGCTGCGTTCCAGTCCAACATATTACCATTTATTTATTCGCAAGCACAAATAGACAGCTATTGAATCTATTGTCTAATCTGCACTTTCAAGTAGCATTGAAAGTATGTAAAAAAACCACTTCAATGCAGTCGAGAGCTGCGTTCGTATAAAGTCTTCAAATTTACACCCCAACCGAAAGGGTGCCATAAATAGGAAAGACATAAAATGAGCTTCTAATGGAACTGACTGACAGATGCAGAAATAACAGTGTCTTTAAACGTGTCGTTTGTAATTACTTTGTCATATTTTGATTTCACAATAGCTCTCAAGCCACTGGATTAGTTTTTCAGTAGTGTGGTAATGCACCTACAATATTACACTAGATGTTCAACGATGTCGAGGATAGAATGAAAATAATAATTTCGCCCTCATTTCGAAAAGCGTTGTTAGCGTTATTGGGTTATGTGCAAAAAGATACCTGGAAAACGCAAATGCTATAGCCAGGCACATTTTGATCGCTAGAATATCAGTTAGAAACAAAATTCTCCGAATTTTAGGATGACCTAGCCAAAAATGTATTTTTGATGTGCAGTCTGTCTTCTGGATTGTTTATACCTTCTGTTATTTGCCTGGGGACGTTTTTTATTTCGTTTCTATAGAATATAATAAAATAAGAAGTCTTGGTCAAGGATATCGACGCTACATTTCAATCGATGTGAAACGCAAATTTGTGAGAGTACTGTGCATCCTTGTGCAAAACAAAATGGACCATAAAACCGCTTAACATTGGACAACGTGTATTGCGTAGTGAGGGGACCTTTTTGTCATATCCTTTGCTGCCGCATTAATTCTCATTTTGCAACAGCCTTTTTCAGATCTATAAGGGCCGCTAACAACATGGACATTTTTCGGGTCCTGCTGATAATTCTGTCCGGAGCAACAACTTCAGTGCAGTGTAAGTAGGTGCACCTTTCTTTTTTCCTGCAAGGTGCCTTGCTCACTATCGCATCCTTTATCGATTGTATAATTTTCTAAATGTTTAGCATAAAAAAAAGACAATAACAGTGTGGGACAATACCTTTGATGTTTTTTTTTGGCAGAGAAAAGAATTAGAAAACGTTTAGTAGATGCTAGCAAATTTTGAAGTATAATTGAGAGCTGGTTAGTATTGAGGGAGAAGGGGGAGAGTTTTCTTTGAAAACGACTACAGCGTGCATTGTCAAATTGGTTTAAGGTTTGGAGAGGAATCGTCATGGCCATGGCCAGGCAGCGCTTAAAACGTTTTCGCACTAGGCGGTCATGTGTTGAAGACGAAATCATAATAATGCTGCAGTATCGTCCATAACACACACGTGACATCTGAACTCAATTCAAAATGGCGGAACACTCTACACAGCGAAGCAGATAGCTAATACCAGTGGCTCCTGCGCACGCGCGCTGCTTTCACCAAATGCATCCTTAACTTACTATAGAGTGAGACCAGACAGGAAACCTATAGAGTGTAGTACGATTCGTCACCGTCATGTGCGACATCCGACGCGGCCGCAGCGTAATGTGCGAACGAAACGGTACCAGTCAAAGCAGCGGGCATTTTGGCCAGTTCTGCGTCGTGAAATCGGCCGCCCAAGGTTTCCTCCCGCGGACATAAACCGATGTGTTTGATGTACACGTGTCGTTATGTGTGTGCGTGCGTGTGTGTGCAAACGATGGTCAAGCCCGGCGCTCGAGGGACAGAGCTGCGCCATCGCCCGTGAAGAGAAGGTTGAGGAGCTTCCTCCGCTCCGCCGTAACCAACTGACTGGGCCATAAAAAGCGTATAAAAAGCGTATAAAAAGCGTATAAAAAGCAGCGACTGCTTCATTTACGAGAGACACTGCACAGAGACGACGCCGAGACACCTGCTTCGTGAGCGTGTCAAGTTTCTCTCCGGGCCTGCTTGTCTGCAAGTTCCTACGTGATGGTGTGTTGAACATTGGTTTCGTTAGTCGATGCCTCGTCATTGTCGGGACTGCTTCCGCCTTCCGCCGAGCCACCGAGCCTCAAGACCAAAGATACCGATGAGGCCTCGAACCACATATAACAACTGGTTTTAGCGGTGGGATGACCTAAGCGTGACCGTGGCGCAAAACTGGTGGCAGCGGGGTATAAACTAAGTAGGCAGCGCTAGGATGTCCCAGGCGCGACCCGTGCAAGACGCAGCTCAACGGCAAGCCGGGAGAAGTGCAACGAGCCCTCTGTGATGGCTGGTTACCTGGAGCGGAACGACTGAACGATTTCTGAAGAACGCCTAAGAAAATTGAGCGTTAACCGACGACATCTAAGGAATTCAAATATTTACGCAAAATGGCCACGCTCAATGGCGGTAAATAAATAGGATAATTTCATGCGAGTATAAAGGACAAAAATAGTGCATGAATGAATAGTTAAAACAGCAGGTAAAAAAGAAAATGTAAAATAATGTCACAGAGTGCGAGCTAAAGAAATATGAAAACAGAACATGGTAGAAGGCATCTATTGAATGCGCACGGGCACAGCAAGATAATTGCTGGCCATGCCTCTGCCCGCTTCGTCGTGAGTACACTTCGTGAATAGCACTTCTACAGGATCGCGCAAAATCAAGAATGTTTGTGGATCTTGTTCATGATATTAGGCTGGGTTGGGGTGGATGAATTGAGGCAGGCAAGAAGAAATTTATTGGCTTCCCGTCACAATGATTACTGAGTGATGCCTGGTGCAGGAAGCTTTCGTGTCATAGGTAGCCATAATTCAGGGTCGAGGTCTAGGTACGCATGGTGCGGCATAGACGAGGGCTATATGCCGACAGGTGCGACGTCTCTGTGTGTCGTATTATCGGCGTCTCAGGTAAGGTAGGTCATCTGGTCTATCTCGCGGAATTTGTATCTTACGTTCATATCCTTATGAGTGGGTCGCGTCTCGAATGGACGGGATCCTCTGGCCTGGTTACCAACTCGTCTTGTGACCGGGCAAGGGCACAACCAGGGCAGAGAAAACGATGAGGTCGAGGAGGCCGGGAAATGCCAGGCAATATGTCCTACGAATGCGCTGCCCAAGAAGGAAGCATACGCAAAGCACAGAATCTGCAGGCCATGAGGAGGAAGATTGAACTCGCCTAAGTTCTTCCCCATAAAGTTAGAGGGCGGCAAGCCAGTGAAAACAGCAAACAGGACATAATCAGTGATGTTGAGAGATGACGTTTGATGCATGTGGTTACTTGTAGTACGAAATGAAATGATGAACAAGCCTAGTGTCGAAAAGAGAAGTAGGGTAAGGAAAGGTGGTCAAACATAACCCCGGGCTGCACAGGCACATGTCATGGCTCGGGATTAGATATCCAGTTCGTCGCAGGAGAACTTCATTCCACACGTCAAGGGAGGTGTCAAGCATGTGCTTTCTGGAAGAGCGATGGGCCAAATAATCCGAAATATATGATATAATGATGATACTTCACCATAGAAGTGGTAACGTACGTTATTTTCTGATTTAAGTTTCTGGAAACTATGTATGGGTTCCTATATGTTTGAAGTTGTCCTGTTGCTCTCTGCGTTGTGAGCTGTGTGCTGGTGGGTACGTTATTCTGAGTCTGCAGTATGTGGTGTGGGGCACTCTCCCAAGGGTTCTATTTCAAAGCCGGCGTCAACAACTCGTGCTTCTTCTTGAGTGTGTCTGTGCGCTGCATAGTTTCCTAGGCTTCGAGGGTGTCATCATCATCAGCTACACCACAGCCACAGCAGGAGTAAGGCCTCTCTAATTTTCCTCCATTAACACCTACCAGCTGCATTCACTTGATCCATACGAGCTTCTTAACCTCATCCATTAACCTATTTTTCTGCCGACCCTGCTTTGATCTTTTTCCCTTGTAATCTAAATGGGCAACCTTAGCGACCATCGGTTATCCCGGCCTCGCACTACATTTCCTGCCTTTGTATCTTATTGTTGATTTCGACGAGGATAACAGTAACGAGTTATTTGTGTGACCTACTCTACTCGCGTCCAATCTCTTTACGTTACACTTTCATTTTCCGATCTCTTGCTCTCTGCCTTGGCCTGAATTTACGTTGAACTCTTTTCGTTAGCTCCAACGTTTCAGCACCATAGCTGAATACCGGTAAGATACAACTTTCATATGCTTTCCTTTTGAGCGATACCGGTGAGCTTCCTGTGATAATGCAGGAGTGCGTTCCAAATGCACTGCACTTCAGTTTAGTCGTTCAGTCGTGTCCGACTCTTCGTGACCGTATGGACCATGTCACGCAACACTTTCCGGTTTCTCACTATCTTGCTAACATCACATAACTTCGTCTGCAGCGCCTCGAGGATGCCATCTAACCATCGCGTTCACTGCCTACCCCTTCTCCGGCGACCCTCAACCATTCCCCACACCAAATCTTTCTCCTGCGACTCCTCTCTTTTCATCAGATGACCAAAGTACCTGAGCTTTAACTTTAGAATTTTACCCTACCATGAGCAGTCAGAGTTTATGGTCGACAATATCGACTGATTTGATCTTCTGGCAGTCCAAGGAACTCTCAAGAGTCTCCGCCAGCACCACAATTCAAACGCGTCAATTCTTCCGCGGTCAGCCTTCCTCACAGTCCAACTCTCGCATTCATACATCAAAACTGGAAAGACCATAGCACGAGTTATACGCATTTTGGTTGGCAGTGTAATGTCTCTGCTCTCTACTAGGCGGTCAAGGCTAACCAGAAGCAGGCGTCCCCTAATTTCGTGACTGCAGTCTCCTTCCGGGGTAATCTTGGAGCCCAAGAAGAGAAAATCTGTCGCAGAAATGCAGTGCAGTAACTAGGAGAATAAGATTGAGGTGCAAATTCAGGGCACCCTAATCTTATTCTCCTAGTTACTTCCCTCGCGTAGTACGCATCTGCGGTTAGTACCAGTTCTAAATAGAAACAGAATAGTGCCACTTCTTGTTTCCGCTACCTTTTTTCTGTCCAGGCCACTAGCCGCTTCTTGGTCGTCCGTAAAATAATCACAATTTCTTCTATAACTATATAAGAAAAATAATATGGAGCAAATTAAAGAGTTCTTCCGTAATCTAATAAGACTAAAAGATATACTCTCATCTGTGAAGGTTTGCTAGAGTGTCTTTGAATGCACTGCTGCTGGATGAGACAGTCTAAAAGGTGACTCATCTGCACTTTGTGCTAAATCTCTAAACAGTATAAAATAATTCACCCTCATATGACGTTATTCATTCGGAAATCAATATAGGCCTAGTCACTCTCTATGAGACTCTGCGGTGTTACGATACCAATCGTCGTGTGAATGAATCTCTGCTGGAAGTCAGCAAAAGGCAGTAGGAAGATTGGTATCTGAAAAACAACGGCCCCAAACTGGCTTCAAGTGTGGAAAAAAATTAATTAAGTAGAGAATTGATACAGCGATAAAAATCCTCTCTAAAAATACAGAGAAAAAGCCGAGTTGAATTCGATCTGCACATAAGAGGTTTTAATGGGGACCCTACAATATTCAAGCCGTCTCCCTATCTATGCATCGATTGATCCATTAATCCACCAATCTACCTGTCCACCATACTCTTGTTCTCTCCAGTTTTACCGTCCATCCTTTCAATTAAAACAGAGAGTATAATAAAAGCTGCTGTTTCTGTCAAATGCATGTTGCTGTAATCACGGTTAATAATTTCAGATGTCAGACTTCATCGCTTCAACCTCCTAGATTACATTTTCCATGAATATATTCATGCAAAATGTAATCAAGGAGGTTGAAGCGATGAAGTCTTACTATTCCATTCATGCAAACAGCTCACACAGTATACTGTATGAGCTGCTTGCATGAATCCGTCGAGCCGCGCGTTGTCATTGGCTATGTCCCATAGAATGTTCTGGAGTTTTGTGGCATATTCCAGACTGATGAGTCACAGTCATCGCCGGGTGATGAGAAAGAGGGCGATGGCGACGCGTACAAAGCTACGCGCTCTCTCGCGCGGGAAGGAGGTTTTTCTCTAACATTCCATGCGGCGCCGCGTGGGCTGCGCGCCTCGCCGGCTTAATAAAAATGTTCGGCGACTTCGTGACATCGGTAATGACGGCGTTGAGAAATTAAGGAATCGGGCTCGAAATATTCACTTGACCAAGATAGTTATTTGTTGATGGGGTAAGCTTTTAGCAGCACACAAGCATATCTAGGCAAGACTTTGTGAACTTTGAAATCGAATATCAATATCAAGCTAACGTCACATCAGGTAAGGGATTCGGAATGATTTTGCATTTATGCATGTAAGGCGAGATAAGTGCAGCCCTAAAATATTTCATGCAATTCTTGCCTTTCTACAGCTAGTTTTTATTTTCAACAACATTTTCGCTCTTTGCACAGAGAAGAAGCGGGTTTCTTTAGTCGTGATTGATTTTAATTGAGGCTATTCACAGCAGAAATAGTTGCCTTATAATTTCCTCTTACAGAGTCCTTGTATAAAGTCATCACGTTTAAGTATGTTAGAAGAAATTAGTCCTCTCGTTTCGCTTCCAAAAATTATTAACGAGGCAGCACATCATAAGCCTTCAGTTCAGTTCAGTTCAGTCATTCAGTCGTGTCCGACTCTTCGTGACCCTATGGACCATGTCACGCCACGCTTTCCGGTCTCTCACTATCTTCCTAACATCACATAACTTCATCTGCAGTGCCTCGAGGATGCCATCTAACCATCGCGTTCGCTGCCTACCCCTTCTCCGGTGACCCTCAACCTTTCCCAACATCAAATCTTTCTCCAGCGACTCCTCTCTTCTCATCAGATGACCAAAGTAGCTGAGCTTTAACTTTAGAATTTGACCCTCCAATGATCAGTCAGGGCTTATGGTCGACAATATCGACTGATTTGATCTTCTGGCAGTCCAAGGAACTCTCAAGAGTCTTCGCCGGCACCACAATTCAAATGCATCAATTCTTCGGCGGTCAGCCTTTTTCACAGTCCAACTCTCGCGTCCATACATCACAATTGGAAAGACCATAGCACGAGTTATACGGATCATAAGCCTACAATATACCTAATATATACAAAATAAAACCTGTTTCTTCCTTTCACATAAACCGGGATTCATTTTAGTATTTTTATTTACCAAACCCTAAACATCGACAGCGGCTAGCTACCCATTCTTAGAATTGTCGGAAGGGCGACGGGTAACAGCTGTATGCATTCACAACAGGTAGGCATTCTGGACTGCAGAAATTAGTGTTCTGGTTTGCAGCCAGTGTGACAGCGTTCAGTTCTTTCCTTCTTCCAAGTCTTCAATAGCCGCAAGGCCTGATCAACTTACAAGATACAATTGCAGACAACAAGTTTCTGAGTGTGGTTGCGTACAATTCTCCAAGAGAACTGTTAGGGCGCTAAGCCATTCTCAGGGTGTGCACTCTCAGAGTATCTTACAATAAAATTTGAGTTTTTGATCAGAATAACGGAAACGTATTTTGAAGATAAACATCACATAAAATGATTAACTTGAGTGTCATTTGTGAAACTGCGCACATTAGAAAATTCTTTTATAAGGAAAATGACTTGTCTAAACATTCACTCTGATTGAGGAAAATGTTTGGCCTTCCTTTCCTTTGTAGGCATGCCGGCTATAGTCGCAAGGAAAAATACAAAAGTAAGAAACTTCAATACTACTTCACAAGCTAGCCGACGATACACTGCGGGTGTCGATATTTGTATACGACTTCATTCTCGATAACAGGAGTGCGTCTTGGTTTGTGCTCGCATGTGTTTTACTGGAGATTTGAGAGCACTGTTCCGCTTTAAACTCCTGTCCTCCGCGTCTCTGGAAGCCTGGGCCGCAGAATTTCGATCCGATTCATACTGGTTGGTCTCCCATGACTTGGCCTGTGCATACGTTGACCTTGCGTTGTAATTACTAGCATTACGTGCTTTTTGCGCTCTGTGTACACACTTTGTGTACAGAAGGTGTCCGAAGTGGCTATAATATTTATGTAGAGCATAATTGCAGGAAGTGTTACATAACGGAATAGCTTATCCTTAGTATAAATCCGCCGGATTTAGTGTACTTTCCAATTAATTGTGGTTAGTTATTTGTGACTAATTGTATCTTTATGCTTCATGAATAATAAGTTATCTATAGCTGTATATAATACGTTGACTATAATGACACTGGACTAATCGTTCGTATAATTTAGTTGTCATTCATTTGTTCTATGTGATCATTTAAATAAACAACATTATGCTAGATAATACTCCTATGTTTTTGCACTGCTTAACTCGAGTATAGGTGCAGAGTTGTAATGGCAGGTCCCGCGTTTCCCCGCATTTGGAACATTCCAAAATACATTTACTGCCATGGATTTCCAATCCTTTTGATTTGTGGTACACATTTTCACTAGTCGTCCCGATTTCTGGTTACGTGGCGTTTCAGTCCACACACAGAGGAAGCGCAATGTCGCCGGCATTTAATTCGACCAGAAGTTCCTTGTATGAACCATCATTTCCCCTCACAACGATACTGAATTCTTTTGTCAAATAGCTTTACTTGTTTATGTTTGTGAGTGCTTTAATATTCCAACAAGTGGTCTAGGCACCAAAAGAATAACAAACTTGAGGGTATCCGCATTTCGCCCCTGAATCCGTGATGGTTTTAAGTGTGGACGCATCTGTGGATAACATTACGTGCGGACGCATTCAGATGAAGTTTAGGGAAGAGGCGAAGGCCTTTTAGCCTTCTGGAATTGACCACTGCGCCTTTACGAACGTTCCACAACGCATACGTTTGCGTTGCCTACAGCATCTCTATTTATTGATACCTCAAAGGCCCCCTTTCAGGGGTATTACATAAGGGAGTGATTGACGAGTACATGAATCATTCGATGGATGAAATGGGTCGAAATTAAGTACGACGGTGTTTGGCAAGTAATTATTGTCCCGTGGGGAGCGAACAAAAAAAGATTACAGATATGCAAATGTCCGGGCAGGTGGAGGGTTCTGGACAATGGGTTCTGTTCCTGGGTCCACTGCGATATGTCCGGTAGTTTGTTGTCAGCAGAATGCATGGAAATGACCACTGCCGCATATGTAATATTATTCCTGGTCTGACTATATGCAGCCCTGAAAACGCTCGCAACACAGCAAATAATCTATGTTCACACCTCTTATGATAGGAGCTTGCAAGGAATACTTTTTCACATATATTGAAGGGCCCATAAAGGAGGTGATGGAAAACACGAGCGTATCTTCACCCCACTGCCATAGTGCGTAGATTTCAATATGGATTAAGATCGCCTCCGATCACTTCGCCGAAAATCGGAGTCAAGCTGGAGGCGCACCAATTCTCTCCTTCATCTTGGTGATTGAAGCAGCTCGTAGAAGAAAATCGTGGCAGAATTCAAAGGCTTCAGCAGAACGTTAAAATATATGTGAATCATTGCCACAGTGCAGCCTCTGACACGCATCTCGGATGCGATGCGTGGCCTGCAGACAACCTGTGCAGCGTAAGCAATTCAAGTCGCCTCACACCTCCTTTCAATTCCATCACGTGTAAACCCACACCTCTGAACTCTCGCAATGTTACTGCCTCTATAGATTCACAAATGGAGGCCTTCATTCTGATTCCAGGTGATAGTTCCCAGGTAGCACGGAATGTGAGGCCCCACTGGCTCTTATGTGGGCAAGCAGAGCTGCGGTAGCGATCATAATATTTGCATCGGTCACGGATGCTGCAAAGGTTCCTGCTACGTGGGTCCTATATCGATGTTGCTCGGGGAAGGCAAAGCACATCCTTTCTACCTGGCCACAATTATCCCTTATTGGATAACTGAGGACAGATCCATTTTAAATGCTGACTCTGTGAGAAAGTCCTCGTAGATCCGAAATTGGTTCATCCACATTAGGCCACTTTGGGACCTACCGTCGACATAGTCTAGAAAAAAACGTGGCCGCATTTTGTCCGCGTCAGTCCCATGTAGGTTACTTGATGACAGGTAACTATAAATGAGCGCTAAATTTTGACGAGCCCTCTCGAAGGACAAATTAGGCCGCCTTAGCTAAATCCTCTATAATACAAACAGTTCTAATAGGGCTTGAAGGCGGGTGAGTCGGAATGCTACTGTAGTCGCTTCCTTGTAGGGCATTTGAATGTACTTTGAACCACAAGTGGGCTCTAGGTGGAAGAAAACAGCAAAAACAATCGGAGCTCCCACACGAAACCGCTTAAGGTCCCACGTCAACCTTAGTGGGTATAGAACCTCGTAATTTCCTATGTTCGTTAGAATTATTAATTAGGCTTAATGCAATGTATATGAAATTCTTCTCGTGAAAAATTACTCTAGCCGCCAAAGCATTGCCGCAGTGGGTTCTACGCTGGCTGTTGCGCAGCTGAACCCACCAGAGCTTGTGTGTACTACTACGCACGCATTATCTTCACACTTTGTATTAGATATTGCCCAAAGCAGTCCTACAGATAATTTACATAACAAATAAAGGCAGATTTATTTTTAATTACGAATTACTCGGCCTTGATTCTGTCACTCTTGTAAATTGTGGTACGGTTGGTCTTTAATAGCTCGCCCTGAACAGCCTGCCCCTCTCCGCACAATAGAATCGTCCAGAACACTCTTTCCCGCCTGAAAAAGATTGCACATGAAGTTTAGGCAAGGTTGATTATTTTAAATTATGTATAAATGGACCAAATGTACATCATGTGTACATGTAAATGCACAAAATGTATACATGTGTGAAACAAGAGCATAATTAATAGTTTTTGGAGAACTCGGACCAGAGGACTCTATAAATTTGCGTCGGACCCTTTTGGGAACAAAGTGCGTAAGATACTTTTAGCTTGCCCCTGTTGAATCTGCATCAGTCCCATGCCATTATGTGAAGGGCTGACCGAAATCAAAAGTGAACCTAAGTTGAGAGCGGCTGCCTATATGTGTCCGAAACAGGCACATAGGGAAAAGTAGTGGGGACCATTTCGAAAGACAGCATCGGTTGCAAGTAGAGACCACAAAGAATTTTGTCCGCGGCCCAATGCATATCTCCGTCGGCGAGCGTTGCAGCCCCCGCATTAGGCCGACCGAGGCTGTTCCGTATTTCCGTCATCGGACCTCGCGGTGTGTCCACGTCATAGCCCAGTTTGTGCTGCAGTGGGGCGTACTAGTGTAAGGAGCACTTCGATCCCCGATCTTCGTCAAGAGGCTTAAATAGAACATTTTCTCCACTACAACAGCAGTTCATGATGGTCATTATTTATTTATTTGATTATTTATTTACTTACTTATTTCAGAAATACTGCCAGCCTTCACAGAAGGCCTTAGGCAGGAGTGGGATTACGTGCATTGTTAAAGAATAAAACACACAGCAGAAAAGAAACGCCAGCTTAACAAGAGGAAAACGTAAGAAATAAAAAATCATCCCGCTGTCGACCTGCCACCAAAAAATGGATTAAAATACTCACACATCAACACGCTGTTCATGCAGTAAAATGGACCACCAGAAAATGAAAAGTTAAACGATAAAAAAGACACAAGATACATGGGTATGCGCATTTTTCGAAAATTCAAAACCCAGTTCTGCTCCTTAAATAGGGAAATATCTTGACTCTATCATATTGAGCAAAATCCGTGGCCTGCCTATTGGCAAAGTCCCGGAACAATGGTGTTTGCAAGAACTATTTAGCAACTCGAGCCTACTAAACTTATGCAGCTATATTTATCCGGCTTCCGGAATGAATGTTCGTTTACTGATACTTGCTGGACCTGGTGTCATCAGATGAACACCAATTGCAGCTGAAGCGTTTTACCGCGGCGTTATTACTGGTTATGAAACGGGCGATTAATGAAGTACCGAAAGAGATCATTAGCGCTAATGTGTAATCTACCTAACTTCTTTGTGTCGTGTTCTGCTGAATACGCAGTTATCTGACCAAGCGATCGCTCTTGATACAGATTGAAGATTAAAAAATGTCCTGACATTTCACTTCCCTTGGAGGCCGGCAGGTGGGATACTCAAACCGACGCTCTTTTTTCCTGCACTTGTCCACCTACCAAAACACGTACTACCACAATCGGTGCAATCATAAATTTAAGTGAACGATTACATCTTCATCTGGGCGTCAGAGGTTATGTAAACACAAGTGCCAGCGAGATTTTAAAAATGGAAATCATTCTTACATCCCACATTCGCTTCTAAAACTGGAGCTTTTTACTCAAACATCTTAAATTGTTGCCTTTCCTCGCATGCGCATGCCGCAAAATGCTTTATGTGTAAATTGCACAGCACTAAACTATACAAGAAGCCGTCGTGTGTGTGGAGTAATCGATTGCGATTTATCGTTGACCCGACATATCTTCTTCTTGCTAAATAAACTGCTACCAATTATTCATATCCTTCATTTGCTCCTAGGAAAGTCGATGAATAGTCAGTGCGGTGCATGATAAACTCTGCAGCGCATTCTTTGTAGTCTCCACATATTGTGTTTTCCGAAAGATATTTTTGCAGCACCCGTGCCTAGGCAATAAACAGCAAATATGAACGTTTGTAGGCAACAGCAGCGGCCGATTTGAATAAACACTGAAGTGAAATTTTTCATTAGATATGGAATAATTTTTGTTTTGAGGCTCGCCAAATGAGTGACAAAAGTTAGGTACATAATCATTGCGTTTTGGTAGCCCTTCGTAGTGCATTTTGTGCAAACATGCCTTGGCTCTAGACTGTCCCGTGGTAACTTTCAGGTTGCAAAAAAAACGAAGAAGCTTTTCGATGTGGACCGTTAAAAATAATACTTGAAGAGGTTTGCCAGGAGGTTACGCGCGCCAGCTGCAGCCAGTACACAATCCACTGCAGATGTGCCAATGGCCTGTCAAGGAACAAGAGGGGCAACTGCGTCAAGAAGAGCCAATGTCGTAAGTATGCTCGCTGTTCATGTGCGGACATATTACTAATAATCCCTTCAAAATATCGAGCTTTTGCATACAGCCTGAAGTAACTAGATGCGCATATCTAAGAATCTTCGCTCACTCTAACCCACGCCATATCAGAGCCGCCATTGAAAATCTTTTTTTGTTAATCTCGATAATACTGTCAAGCCTACCCCTCATGTAAAACCCCGGACTCCAGGGGTCTTTGAGGTACTGGATATAAATAAATAAATGAATAAATAAATAAATAAATAAATAAATAAATAAATAAATAAATAAAT
>JAJIZL010004713.1:115524-192297 GCA_023969395.1 Amblyomma maculatum | reverse complement strand
ATAAATAAATAAATAAATAAATAAATAAATAAATAAATAAATAAATACCACTTACAATTTCGACGCGTAGCTCAGCAGTTATTTACCCTAAGCCGTCGAACGATGCTTGGTGCTATTTTTGCTCACATGGTTTAGAGAGTTTCAAAAAGTGAGCGACACAACTGTGCTGACGAAGCCTAATGGCGGATTCAAATTATTACAAAACGTGGCACAGAGTACACAGAATACTCTATTTTATCATTTTTAGATAGATCAGTCACTTCCCACTCGTTATAAAGTTTAGACCGTACGATGATAATGAATAAGAAGCGGTGCAACTCCAACCGAGATGGACTATTCTGTGCCGGACATTACTCGAAATTGTAGAGGAGAAATTTGGCGCAGCACGAAAACGCACAGAACTGCAGCCAACTCGCAGCTACAAGTGAACAATAATCATGGCTGCTCCAGGATCTGTCTGCTGTTATGATCGGACTTCTAGATTCGGTTCCTGCGTCTCCTGAAGCGGCCGACGACTGGAGTGGAGCGGCTGCAAGTCAGCGGCAGATGACCCATTACAAATCAAAAGTGCTGCGCCGTATGGCTCCGGCGCACTGGGGAGAAACCTTGACGTCGGCCGTGTCTTGGCTCATCAGAACAGTGCCCAGACTTCATGGTGCTCACCGATGGCCGGCGTCAGAGAGTCTCCTCCTCTCCTTCCTTGCGTCTCAACAGATCCGCGGCGGGAGCCCAGCGCACTTGCTATTGGACCTCTTGGCCCGCCGCCAACTACTCCGTCTGGATTAGACACTTCGTATACTAACCGTTTTCTGGTCCATAAAACAAGGCGCTCGGCTTGTGGTCGGGCGACGCCGTTTTGAGGGTTCGTGCGTGCAGTGTTGCTCGCCTGAAGCCGATGTGGTGGAGTCTCTCTGGCCGTCGATGTGAGAAGACAGTCGCGAGTAGGCAGTAACTTTCGGGCCCAGTGCTGATAATGTTACGCCTTGTATCTTGAGTGTGAATATTGTATAGATTCACCTTTCATTCACCTCTTCCTGTTGACTCGGAGCCTAATACCCCGATAGAGAACAGAATCGCAACACTGCTTTCTCTCGCGCGTATAAGTATGCCGAAGAGTGACCTCGAGTTCGTCAACATGCCCTAAATTTACCGGTGATTAAATAAACTTTTGACGACCTCCATCACAAGCTTTCATTGCCTGCGTGTGCAGGCACTCAAAGCTTGAAAAGCACTGAAAGCAACAAGTGGGCCAACAGCGAGGTGCGAGCAGCAGCATGCAGCGGGGACCAAAACCTGCCCATTGGAACCCTCGACCTTCAAATCAATCGCGAGAAAGCGACGGCGCAAGGCCCTTGAGCACCTCCGCAATGGAAGAGAGGAACGCGCTGAGGAACAGGCGCGCCCCATTTCCCCTATGCCGGAGGAGTTATCGAGGGCCAAGCAGACAATAATCTGCCACCTCGTAACCAACACTTCGTTAACATCATGATTGAGACAAAAAAATATTTCCCAACGACCACGACAAAGAATGTGCCGTCACTGCCGAAGCCCAGCTACAGCCCAGCGCAGAGTGGACGCCAAGTGAAAAAGCACATGAACACTGCCACGCACGCTGGCGATGCCATCTAGTTTTTCATGTAGTATGATACCTGCTAATAAGGAAGGTTCCTGGATAAAAGCTAGAGGAGCTCATTCTTAAGGCCTATATGCATTCAAGAAATTCTCTTATGAACTAAACACAAAGCATGTGTGTTCTAAATGAAGCGTTTATGAAAAATTCCTGAAATCTGTTTGCGCAGAATGAAATGCGGAAGCACTACTTTACATGCGCTTACTTCGTCAGAATGAGCGAACATAATATATCATTAACTTAATATATTTGATTTTCTTTCTGCTCAATTTCACTATCCTTTAAGAGAATTTCAAAGCTGCTACAGATATTAGGCCTCATCCATGGAGTGCAAAGCTTCAAATAGACAGAGAATCAGCAATGTGTGAATGTAAGTAAAAGCCCACTCTGCTGAATTTAAGTGCTGCAAAATGCCAGCGTCAGCAAAACTTTTCTGTCACTGCAAGAACTGTATTAGGAGAATACGAAACCACCAGCACTGCCACGAAGTGCTAGCAATTTTGACTTTGCGATTTCTAAAGTGTTTAACTTTATTTAATATTATTCATTTTATTTGTTCTTCTTGCCGTTAAAAATTTTATTTACCACTATCATAAATAATGATAATCTTCATTTGTTATTATTAATATTTTAGGGTTTGCACACTTTTCTGTCGACCTTTTTAGGTAAGCAGCAATGTTTTCGAATTGCCGGCTGTGAGCGACGGGTGCACGCGAAATTTGTCGCTTGGGCTGACGATGACCTGAAAAATTTGAAGTTTGGCTTGCGGTATTCGAGTGTAATTTGTGCGTACTGTCTTGCCGCTGGGCTAGGCCTAAGAACTGTGCTGCCCTGGTAGCTTGATTCCTTTCTGTCCAACCCCACAGCTCCGCTGCCAAACACCCAGGCCGTTTTCGCTTCAGGCTCCGATCTGCGAACAATACCCTGAGCTTGCCTCGCTGCGGATCCTTCTCCTCGACTCGCATGACCTAAATTCTGAGCTACGACGTCGTTCCGGAGTGAGAAAAGAACAGATTCCCTCGTGGGGTACCTCGCGTATCCTCGCACGTGAAGCCGACGTTACCGGCCGTCTTACGGCATTAGGAGATTGCGCGGCACCCAGCTTCATCATAGAAGGAGCCTCTCCTCATCGAATCTCTGCCCTTGGGAAATCCGACTCTCGTGCAGCAACCTGCTGAAAAATACTGTTCTGCTGTTCACAGAGGATAGCCCTCGATAAATCAGTTGCCTGATTGTGTACTGCATCTATTCCTTCTTTTGTGGTGAACCCAGCAAGCGCGGCGAAGAGCGTTATATAAGAAAAGGTGCATCTACAGGTTTCTTTAAAGAAATGGTTTTCAGTGTCAGATTTCTGACTGCCAATTTTTCAGTGGAATACCTAAGCATTATTAATCGATAAACGTTGCCCAAAGACTTATTGGACACTGTTTCCGGAGCCCATGTAGAAGGTCTTATATTCTGGAGGCCCATGCAGTAATGTTTTGAAGAGGTTTAAGAAGATGTAGCTCCACTGCGAAAAAAAATGTTTTTCAAACGACACACTGCAACATTTATGTGAAGTATTTTCAAGAAAATTGTGGTTTTTTGCTACCTTGAGATCCGACTGCGTCATCTGTGAAAATCCGAAACAAGAGACCACGTATTTTGGCACCCTTGGCAAGCGGTTTATATCTGGCACGTGCTACAAAGTACTAATAAAAAGTTACCGCATATTTTGCCTACAAATAATGAAGACGGTTGTCCCTTTGAATTAGTTGTGCGCAAGGGCCTCCACTGTATATGGCGCTCAAGAATGGCCAGGTATCACTTGATACTGACACCAGACCGGCACGCATGTATTTTCTTCGAAGTATTTATAGGTTTATTGAGGTTTTGAAATTTCAAAGATTTGCTCCGGCCCTTTTACCAAGGTTACAGCCCCTGGTTGTGCTTAGAGAATTTCAATGTGTCAAAGCCATACTCGTAGGTCTTGGCGGCGTATTTGTTCTGCGATGTATTTTGTTCTATGTATTTTGAAGTGCCTTTTTCTCTCGTCATCAGTCATTTTTTACTTTTTTAGCTTTTTAAATTTTTTCGATGTAGTTTTATTCTTTAGATTTGTTTAATTTTTTTTCGAGGCCTTTTTTCTCAGGGACATGATAAAACCAGTGCGCAGCATGCCAGTATGCCATGTCTATAGAGCCATGCTGGGTCCACAATCAGGTATGGCGCTGGGGAGCTTGGAACCAGTGGCGCTAGTGTTTTGCATAGGCGGAGGCTTTTGTATTGTTCTGCCGGTTGAGCCTGAATCACGGCCCCGTGATCATCAGGAACGAACGGCGAGCTTTAGTCCGTTAACCTCTCATTGTCATGAGAACCGCCCTGATAATGCGCCACTGGTCGCGCTACGAGTAGCCGGACTAGTAGCCTAGTGCCTA
This sequence comes from Amblyomma maculatum, assembly GCA_023969395.1. Classification (NCBI taxonomy): domain Eukaryota; kingdom Metazoa; phylum Arthropoda; class Arachnida; order Ixodida; family Ixodidae; genus Amblyomma; species Amblyomma maculatum. Next base: position 188,250 of record JAJIZL010004713.1, on the reverse strand, counting down.
GTACCTAGACTAGGTAACTGGTACCTGCCATTTTAAAAACAGGCAGTACGTTTCACGTTCTCGGTCATCGGGTGAAAAAAGGCTGCAGTAGCGTACTGTGAAAACGTTTTTGTGACATCGGTATAACTAGCACCTGCACTTAGCAGTCCGTTTAACTGTCGCTAGAAACGGGCGAAAGATCAGACAGCGCTTTGTACACTTGGTGCGTTGTGGACTTGGTGCGTTCGACCTCGCTTCCAGACAGCGTGCCGATGCCGAGCTGCGACGGATTATCGACCATCTCGAAGGTAGGCACCCTACAATGCCCCGGTACCTTACTCGGGGGCAATCATCGTTCTGCCTCCGCAACGGGGTGCTTTATAAGAATAATTCTACATCGAGTGCAAAAACATACTTGCTAGTCCTACCGGCTGATCTGAGGCACGAAATCCTCCTGGCCTGCCACGAAGAACCAACACCGGTCACCTTGGCTTTACACGCACCCCAAACCGAGTCCGGCAGAACTTTTACGGACCACATCTTACTGCGAGCGTTAAACGTTACATCGAGGCCTGTCGACAATGCCAGCGGCGAAAAAATCCCGCTCTCAAGCCATCCGGCATGTTGCAATATATTGAACCACCCCTCATATCATTCGAGCAAGTGGAAATGAACCTTTTAGGCCATTTCTTTTATTCTCGAACGGAAATAAATGGATCGTAGTCGCCACAGACTACCTGACACGTTACGCTGAAACAAAGGCCCTTGCCCGAGGTACTGCCGGGGAAGTCGCTCACTTCTTTATGAATGAAATTGTGCTTAGACACGGTGCACCGTTAACCATTATTACTCACCGAGGCAAGGGATTTACAGCTCGGCTACTGCGGGACACCCTAATTCTCAGCCATACTGATCATCGCACGACAACAGCCTATCACCCACAAACTAATGGCCTAACGGAACGACTCAACAAAACGTTGGCGGACATGATTTTGATGTACGTTAACGTTGAACATAAAATGTGGGACGAGATCCTGCCATATGTCACCTTCACCTACAATACGGCACTGCAGGGAACCACGCAGTTTACACCATTGTGGCCCGCACGATGCTGGACGCGATGCTCCCGTGCGGGGATGAAGCGGTCGAGCCCGATGCCGCCCATTTCGCTGAACAGGCCGAGCAAGCCCACCAGCTGGCCCACTTGCACATTAAGGAGCAGCATGTCACCGACGCTCGATACTATAACCCTCGGCACAGGGAAGTCCACTTCGAACCAGGGACCAAGTGTGGGTGTGGACCCCCGTGCGCCACAAACGCTTGCGTGGAAAACTGCTACACCGGTATTTCGGACCCTATAATGTCCTGCGCCGCTTAAACAGTGTTCACTACGAAGTTGTTCCAGATGGAAGTGTGACCGTCAGTGTTCGGCGTCAGCGACCTGAAATTGTGCACGTGGTGCGCTTAAAGCCGTACTTTTCACGTGACTGAGCGCTGTGTCAACATCGCGTTTTGTAACCTTGACGCTGCAAGTGACACCTTGACTTATTGTACAGTTTACTTCACCCCTTATTTTTTTTCTCCTCTCACCGTGACACCGGGACGATGTTTCCCTTTCGCACGGGGGAATAATGCTACGTGCCTAGCGCCGCGCGGCTGCCGTGCTTGTTGCCGACGACTACGAAGGGGTTGTTGGCTCTAGCGGCGCACTGGTGCTGGACACTGTCATTGAAGCTAGAAGCAAACCTGACTCTCGGGTCTTACCTTCATGGCTCCCTGTGGCTTGAGTCATGCCAATATTATACGTGCTGGTAATTGCCTCTTCTGAGGGTTTCGCATAAGCGTTTGAAGCATATTTATACCATTAATAAAGACTATATGTGTTTGTCAATGGCGCCTATATCAATTATGCAGTATTTGCAGAAATTATGCAGAACTAAGTTCTCCGCCTTTTTAATAAATAGAACCTTCAGTGTGCGTGTCCATGGAAAGCCACGGTCACTTCCCCTCAAACAAAGGAGTGCTTCAGAGCTCCGTTCTCCCCCTACATTATTTAATGTGGCCTTCATTCCACTTGTTCGAGCCCTAGAAACCATCCCTTATACACACGGGGTAGCGTACGCTGATGATATAACTTAATGGTGCTGTCACCCAGATACCTCTGTCCATCAGGTGGCCCTCCAGCATGCGCTGGATGTTTTGACATTTCGCCTCCCTCCTTTCGGTCTAACTCTTTCGCATACAAATTCCTGTTTAATTCGCATTGGAAATAAAGCTGGCTTACGGAAAGCTCCCACTATAAACTTTATGATAGATAATACCCCGATTCCTTTGGCACAAACCGTTCGCAATCTTGGTCTTCTTCATTCCGCTGGGACTGGCATCCCGTGGCTGACAGCCATCCGTAAGTCTGCTCACGCTACTCTAGGTCTGATTCGTCGCATAGTTATGCGCTCTGGCGGTGCGCGTGCACACACGGCCCGCCAGCTTGTTCGCTCTGTCCTCCAGCCACGTATAATATACCAAGCACAGTTTCAACGTCTCACCCGCAGAAAGTGGGACTCCCTTGAGGCCATAACATGTATCCCCCGTCTAGCACCCATACCAGTACTTTAGGAGTACGCCCAGCTAAATACGCTCAGTGAAACCACTGATCAGTGGATGGCAAACAGAGGTCGCAAGCAGTCTTACAACTTCATCGTTTAAAGATACTACCTCCATGGTCGTACTGCCAGCTCACGGACAATCGCCCCACAGCTTCCCCGTCTGTATCATCCGCAAATCTGCCTGAAGGGTGCATATTATATACCGATGCATCACAACTGCACAGCGAGGAGGTACTTCTACGTATAATCTTACTCGGCAGGAGGAGGTATCAGTGCGCCGGAATCTGGCAGGGGCGGCTCTGACCCCATCTGTATGACATCGTTGGCGTGATAAAGATCTGCCAGGGACTGACAGGTGCCCTCCCTGTGACACGCACCTTAGATCTGGGATGTGCGTCACTTGTTGTGGACGTGTCGAGCAACGGCTCCAGTTAGACAACGGCTACTCATAAAAATAGGCCTGCGGTGGGACCGCGATTGTGATTACGAGAAGTGGACAATGAACAATCCCTACACCGCCAACCTCTGCGAACACCTAAGTGCAACTGGACTTCAGTCCTTCTTTTACCTTTCTATCTCGTGCATCCCATTCCCCCTTTCTCAACTTATGGCTTGCGGGAAACTTTGCGAAAAAATAAATGAATAAAAAAATGGTACCCTTAAATATAGCATGGAGAAGCTCCGGAGTGTCAGGAGTGTCTGTCCACGGCCAATCATGGGCCCGCAGCGACCTTTCATGGGCAGCTGAATTTTGTTATCTTATTTTATTGCAAAGCATTTGAATATACGTTGTATTTGGCTGCACGCTCAATAAAAAAGACCGTGTGAGCAGCTTAGGAGACTCCCGCATTGTCTCGACCCATGCGGGACCTATTCGGCTTTTGAGTGGGCAGCCACATTTGAGCTAGCTCACCAATATCTGCTTTAGGCTCATATTTGTGTTCAATCAGCGCTAAGTGTCCCGCAAGAGAACAATGTGGCGAGAAGCGGGCATGACAACTTTCATGCGTCGCCACTGCCCATGCGCAATTATCGAGATTTTTGGTAAACAGTCCAATTTGGGCGAAACAGTTTTCTGCATATTCTCACAGTTCCGTCGTACTTTCCATCAAATGCCCTACAAGGGACCTACGTAGGCAACGTGCGGGCATGCGCATTTTTAGCCACACCATGGCCTATGAGAGACCTATTGAGCTTTTGAGTGTGCAGCCCCATTTATATTAGCCGAGGCTTTTTCTACATAAAGCCCAAATTTGCTTCGCATCTACCCTAAAGGTCTCCACGAGTGCCCTTGATGACGAAATGTGTGAATATGTGCTCAGTTACCCTTCGCCATGCATATATAATGCCCGAATGAAAAAAAAGGACGGGGTAAGCCCAATTTGGGATTCCCCGCTTGATTTCTAAAGGGAGCCCTCAGGGGTATTATTTTTGTTGAGCCCATAGGGGCTCGAAGTGAGACGCGTACTGCGAGCTATTTGGGTCAGGTAGGAGATTAAAGGAATAGAATACGATGCTCTAAGCCCATGATATATATGCATGTAAAGACCTTAAGCAATGCTTGGTTACAGCCTAATGTCGAAATGAATTTGGGCTTTAACTGAAATGGAAATGTGTTGCAAACCACGTAATTTTTGTTAGGGAAGGAAAGCGTAGCAGGGCCAATAGAAATTAGGTGGGCGGATGAGGTTATGACATTCGCAGGGGACAATTGGACGCAGCTAGCACAGGACCGGGTAATTGGAAGAATTTGGAAGGAATCTGTCCTGGAGTGCGTATAATACGGCTGATAATAACAATCAAGCTTTATTGTCCTTAATATTTACACGGTGCTTTTCTGCCGAACCTAAGCAACTAGGTGCTTGTTGGTTGGCCGGCAGAAGCAGTGCATGCCCTGTACCGGGCAACAGCACCTGAGCAGGTAATATAGGTTAATTACATTCTACTGCGCAGAATCGAAAGGAAAAAAGAAAATAAAGAAAAAGAATTCTGATATGATCTTTGTAAAAATTGCTAACACATTCGTGCTAATGAGGCAGAAAATCTTAAGCATAAATACACAAAGAAGATACAACGCGAACGCAGCACTAATTTTCACACACAATTTTGGTGACCAAAAAAGGGAACGGAAATTAAGGGCCTTTCAAAGCGATCAAATCTTACAACTGCACCTTTGATTTTCTTCTTATCTGAAGTCACAATGATGGTCATAAGCCTGAGTTAGAACGTTACAGAACTAAAGTAGAATATCACAAAAATTGTAATCCCTCTCACATCGCAGAATACGCCGAGAAGGAAGGGGAAATAACAAAATGCAATAAAGAACACAATGCATGATGAGAGTACCCTATATTTTAAAAAGCTTTTGCTTTTTCTCTGCTGATGATATTTAGGTCTTTAGTTAAGCTGTTAAACAAATCCATCATATACTATATTTCGAGTTCTTTTCCCTTACTTGCTGTAAACTCGTGGCATAACAAATCTTTATATTGATCTTAGTATACCTACTTTGTGAATGGGTTCTTTGAAACTTATATCATAATAATTTGTGGTTAAAATCACATTTTAATATAACTTTAAAATTCAATATTCTGAATGCTTTCACAATGTCTCCTGGATGTCTATCAGTAAACTTTCAACCATAGGCGATATATTTGGAAACCTTGCTTAGCAATTTCTAATTTCTGTTTCCCGAGTAACAGAGCCGCTCCTGTAGACGGTTAAACCGTATTTGTAGGATCGTTTCGGCTAAATATTGAAATACACTGTAATGAATTTTCACAGTAGCTGCATCACGTTCAATGTATAATAACCGCAACATGTCTTAACCGCTTGCAAATAGTGATGATGATAATGGTGATGACGGCTATGATGATGACTATAAGGAATGATAATTTATGGAAGGTTATAATGTTCGTCTTATGAGTTTCACTATTGCAAGAACCTATAAGCGCTATAAACGTGAAATAGTTGCGGCTAATCACACGGGGATGCTTTAATAATAGGGCTTATTAACCATTATCTTTAAAATCAGAAGACGGCCGCGTTGTCGTGACCAGTTAACCTCCTGTATTCAACAGGTGTTCCTGTATTCAGCTTGAACCGGCTGTAAGGCGGTATTCAATAGCTTTGAGTGTACCCAAAAAGGTTCCAGAAGATGTACCGTAGACCAAAAGCATTCTAACCAAAAGCATTCTAAAGGTTTCGGATGGAAATCGAGATGTGTTGCGAATATCTCTATTGGGCAGTAAGGGCAAAGGGACCACGAGGCGCCGCACTTTGACCGAATCGTGCATTGTCGTCCTCTTGGTATTTGTAAACATAACTCTCATTGTCGCAAAATCAATCAATGTAAACACATATACGTGTTAAAGGTAACAAAAATATGTTAGATCTGATCTTACTCGCCTGTGGCATCAATGAGAATTATTTGAGAGGCTAGAATAATGAGAGAGAATACAGTGGGAAAAGGCCCCGGATCTGGACAACCGAAGCAGACGATGACTTAGCTCTTTATGCACGCAATATTTCCCGAAAAATGTACCTACAGCTCTAGACGAAGCTGTGAGCTTCAGCGCCAGTTCTTGCTTACGAGGTTGCTCGAAAATATGTGGTTGGTAGATTGAAAGTCCAATATTGACTACTGTTGCATCTTGCATAACCGAAAGGCAGTGACGTTTGGTACTCGAGCTGCTGATATGGCACGAATTTGGGATGCAAATGAGGCGCTCAGTCTATCTCCCGGAAGTGATGAACGTAGCATAGTATCAAGAGCTGGCGGAACAAAAACTACTGTTTTAGTCCATAAGCGAAATGTAAAGAAAAGCTCCTATCTCGCAGGCCTCAGACAACGTTCAGGCAACAAGGGGCGCTTTAAAACACATTTCTCCCGCACTCCCGCACCTTTCTCCCACACTCACCGACACACAGTCGCCTATTTGCAAATCTACATTAAAACAACACGAGCTTTAGAGATTCGAAGCAAATAATTTCACACCAATGACAGTTAAGGCACCATTTTAAAAATGGCTTATGATTTCAGATTATCAACATTCCTGCGATATTGGAGTATCGCAAGTAGATTTTGGTGCTTGCACAGCATCCACGAGTTCCATTTATTGTCATTTAGCTGCATTTTTATTTTATTTTATTTAAAAACATCCTGCCAGCCTGAGTGTCAGCCGTGAGATTCAACTTTTATCCGGACATGAAAATAAAGATTTGATAGAGATGACATTACAAGCAGAGTGCGAGGGGATTTTTGTGCGTTCTACAACATAGCTGCTCTGGTGCCTACTGCGCAAGCAGCGGCGAGCAAATTTATTTCTCATCGCTTCGCGCTGACTGGATTCTCAATCGTGGCCATCAATTAGTCACTAGGTGCTTATCTCAAATTCAATGAATAGTAATGTAAGGGCGAGGTCGTGTCATAAATGCTGAACGGCCTGAAGGCGTCTGAAGAGCTGCTTAATCTAATGGCATGCCGTGCATTGTTATTTGCAGATTAGCGTCCCCATGTGACTAACATTATGAAAGAAGCCATGGTGGCTTAAAAAAAATTAAAGAACACTGCAGAATCTGCATTGTAGTGATGCGAAAGCACGGATGCGGCTTTTGGTTGCTTCTAGTTGCTTAATTCACTTCATGTTTACCGATTTTAGTCTTTGGTGCTTTCAAATCGCGCGCCAAACGCTTCCTATGCCCTTTTTTCGGCTCTACTTCTGGTTGCGTGGCGTCACATCCTTGACGTCCCAGTAAATCACTTGTTTACCCATTTTAGTCATAGGTACTTTCAAATTGCACGCCAATTCCTTCCTATGCCCTTTTTTCGGCTCTACTTCCCGTTGCATGACGTAAAGTACTTTATTTAGTCATTGGTACTCTAAAGACTGAAACTGAGACGCGCTGAGCTGAGCGTCCACTCGATTGCCTAGCCCTTTTATTTCTCCCTACTCGTCTTCCTCCGCTCCGCTTCTCTCATCTGTACTTCATCTTTGTTGTTTCGGCCAGTCTTTGTGCTGTGCGATGTCAGCGCACGTTAAAGATCCCCAGATGGTCGAAATTACTCCGTAACCCTCCACTACGGCTCCCCTTTCTCTCTTTCCACTTTCACTCCCACCTTCCTCCCTTCCCTTACGGCGCCGTTCAGGTGTCCACAGAGCAAGTGTGACAGATACTGCGCCTTTCCCTTCCTGTGAACCAACCAACCAACACTCGGCCATGACTGCGGACCTGAAAAGAAGAGACAGCACAGTCCTAATCAGTCTTGCAGGCGAACGACCCTTTTCTTTAACCGCGACACGTGCACTGCGAAATTGTCCCTCCTCCGCCCATCCGAGCATGATTGAAACGCCGCAGTACACACACGCCAAGTATTATCACCTAAGCGCTCAGTTATTACGTAGGGCCCATCATATTGCGCGATCAGCTTACGCCCTGTGGATTGTAGACCGCGTCCCACCCAGACCTCGTCTCCTACTCTATAGCGAGGAGCTGGTCGATGTCGGCGGTCATAGTTTCGCTTTTGCGGCTGTTGCGCCCGAGACGCTCTTTTCCGTGCTTCTGACCTGATGCGCTGAGAAGCTGCCTGTCGCGGTACAGGGGTCCCGATGTTGATAGGTGGTTCTAAGTTGCACGTTCCTGCACGTTGAGGCTGTTGTGCGTACACAATCTTATAAGGCGTTGTTCCTGGAGAGCTTTGCACAGAAGTGTTGACAGCGTAGGCCGCCGCCCGGAGTTGCTGGTCCCAGTCTGCCTCGCCTTTTCCGTTGTTCATGCAGACCCTTCTGCATGATTGCATGCATGAGCATGAGCGAGTCGCGATTGTATGGTCTGATTCGTCCGCTCGGTAAGACCATTCGCTTGAGGGTGGTGCGCCGATGCGAAGCGGTGTTCAACTCCCGCCCGGCGCAGGTAGGCACGGATTTCGCGACTCTGGAAGGTGGAAGAGCGGTCCGATATTAGTTTTCGTGGAAGCCCGTGCCGCCATTCGAACCGGTCTTGTAAAAATTAAAACGACGTAGTGTGCAGCGAGAAAGGGTACAGCAGCAACCTCTACAAAGTTTGACAGATAATCTACAGCAACTAATAGTGTGAGCACTGTGTGGCGCTTCATCTTCCACACGACTGAACGTGCTGCTTCATCTTCATCCTGCTCCCTCTTGTAGATACCCATCGTCATCGCGGAGTGTGTTTGGCTGCAGTGTGCGACCAAGGCTTCAGGTCTGCAATAAAGCCTGATCCCCCAAGTCCGACCTTCGCGTTACCTTACACGTGGTGGAGGTGCGCCTTGATTTCCCCGCTGCTTCGTCACCTGCATCCACCTGGAGCTTCGTTCTGGCCGCCGTTTGACCCCGACCACCATCGTCATGACTCAAGAGGGCCACTCCGCTAATTCGGCTTCTACCAACTCGACTCCAGCTCCCCTTGCCACTTGGACTGTCAGCAGCCGTCAGCGCGACCCGCAGATGTTCGCCGGTCTCCGAGGCGACGACGCTGATGACTGGCTCGACAGCTACGACCGGGTCAGTGCTTTCAACCGGTGGGACGATTCGCTTAAACTAATTAATGTGTCCTTTTATTTGACGGATGTGGCCAAAACGTGGTTCCTAAATCATGAATCGACGATTCCGGACTGGGCTACCTTTAAACAAAAGTTACGGCAGATTTTCTGCGCTCCTACTGTTCGGACGGAGTCCGCCAAGAAGAAGCTAGAAGCCCGACTTCAGCGGCCCAATGAGACCTACACCTCTTATATAGAAGATGTACTTTCACTTTGTCGGCGCATCAATGACACAATGCCAGAGGCCGAGCGGGTTCGGCACGTCCTTAAAGGTATTGGGCCACTCGCCTACAACGCCCTGGCCGTGCAGAACCCTACCACAATCGATGCCATCATATCCACTTGTCAACGCCTTGACGAACTACAGTCAATACGCCTGCAGCCTGATCCCACTTCATTTGGTTTCACTGCCAACGCTGACCTCCGTGCACTTATTCGCGAATTAATTCGTGAAGAGCTCTCGGCTCAAGGTAATTTGTGCCGCCCTGCATCTGAGCCACATCCTTCAAGTGCCGGCCTGCGTAGCATTGTCAAAGAAGAGCTGGCCTCAATGACCTATTCGCCCCCAACATCGGTCGCTCCCACCATCTGTCAGGTACCAACGTACGCCCAGGTCACGACCTTACCGCCTGCAGTTGGAGCGTCTACGCCGCCGGCGCCTACCACTGCTCATGTCGCTGCATTGGCACCACCTGCCGCGGCGCCGACATACTACCCCAACTGGCGCCCAACCCGCCCTGTTTGTTATTACTGCGGGTACCGAGGCCATATTTCCCGCTTCTGTCGTCGCAGGCTCCAGAATGAACGCCGCGGCTACGACACATTTGAAGCAGACTACCCTCCTCGCTTTTCCGGCTCTAACCCCCGTTCATTCCCTGATTATCCGCAACGTTCATCACCCCCGCCAGAAAGCCCCGCTCCGCCTGCTGGTTACAGGCCTTCAAGACGCCGTTCTCCTTCGCCTTTTCGCCGCTCAACCTCGCCTCTCCGTCAAGCTTCTCTGACGACCCCCCGCCTATCGGAAACCTGACCACTGCAGTTTTAGGAGGGAAAACTGCACTCTTCGGCCATCCCAAAAATCCTCCGGAACGTCCCTGGAACATTATTTTAGTGTGGGTTGAAGGTTTATCTGTTGAGGCTTTGGTTGACACGGGCGCCGCTGTTTCTGTGATACACACTGACTTGTGCTCCCGCTTAAGAAAAGTGAAAACGCCTTATGATGGACCCGAACTCCGTGGAGCTAATGGGGCAATAATTCGGCCTTTTGCTAAGTGTACTGTGCGAGTTTTTGTTGATGGTGTCCGCCACCACGTACAATTTGCCGTGATGTCACCGTGCGCTCACCCCATTATTTTAGGCTGGGATTTTCTGTCTGCCGCATCAGCCAGCATTTCGTGTCGCGACAGGGTCATCTACATGAACGAGAGCGATCCGTCTTCTGAACCTCCCGTGCCCCGTCATCGCCTGCTTGCCGCTACTAACTCAGTGTTTCCCCCTGGATGCGAACAACTTGTCGCGCTTACTTCTACTGACATTGATAACGGAGATGTGCTAATCGTGCCTTCTGATCGCCATCTGACCCGTGGAATCGCGCTACCACCAAGTCTTGTCCGGTTTGAGCATGGCACAGCGCTTGTCGCTGCTTCGAACACTTCTCCAGAGCCCATTGTGCTGACTAAAGGGACATGTTTTCCTTGTGCCCTGGACATTCATCCGGTGTCCCTCACCACCCTTACCGCCCCCTCTTCCTCACCAGCAGCTTCTTCCGATGCCTCTCTCTGTGTTCTCTTTGGCACCATCAATCCTGACCTTCCTGCGACTCACCGCCAAGCTTTGCAGGAATTACTTCGAAAACACCAAGCCTCCTTTGATGCCACTTCTCCGACCTTGGGCCGAACGTCTTCTGCACAGCACCGCATTATTACAGAAGGTACTTCTATTGTTAGGCGCCGCCCTTACCGTGTTTCCTTATCAGAACGCAAAATCATAGAAGATAATGTGAATGATATGCTCCGACGAGACATTATTCGGCCCTCAGCTAGCCCCTGGTCATCTCCGGTTGTCTTGGTCAAAAAAAAGGATGGGTCCGTGCGTTTTTGCGTTGATTACCGCGCACTTAACAAAGTCACTCGCAAAGACGTTTACCCTATGCCACGAATTGACGACTCCCTCGACTGTCTTCAGGGCGCCGAATATTTCTCCACTTTGGATTTGCGTTCCGGTTACTGGCAGATACCGATGCACGAAGCCGACAAAGAAAAAACCGCATTCGCTACTCCTGATGGGCTTTACGAATTCAATGTCATGCCTTTTGGACTTTGTAATGCCCCCGCTACGTTTGAGCGCATGATTGACACTGTTCTTAGAGGACTTAAGTGGAAAACATGCTTGTGCTACCTGGACGACATAGTTATCTTCTCTGCGACTTTTTCTGATCATTTATGCCGCCTTGATCAAGTATTAACGTGCCTGGCATCCGCCGGTCTCCAGCCGAACACAAAAAAGTGTCATTTCGCCAAGAAAGAAATCAAGATCCTGGGCCACCTCGTCAGCCGCGATGGCATTCGACCCGACCCTGACAAGCTTGCTGCAGTTTTGAACATTGCACGCCCTCAGCGGACTAAGGAACTACGCAGTTTCCTTGGCCTGTCTTCGTACTTTCGCCGTTTCATTCGCAATTTCGCTACCATTGCTGCACCGCTCCACCGCCTCCTTACCGACAGTACTACTTTCAATTGGTCCGAAGAATGCGAAAAAGCTTTCCAAACCCTAAAGAATGGCCTCACTTCGGACCCTGTTCTCGCTCACTTCGGCGACACTGCTGCTACCATTCTCCACACCGATGCCAGCGGCCTCGGTATCGGCGCCGTACTTCTGCAACGTGACACCGCTTCTCGGGAAAAAGTAATTGCGTTTGCCAGTCGAACTCTAACACCAGCGGAACGCAACTACACTATCACAGAGCAAGAGTGCCTCGCCGTCGTTTGGGCAGTTCAGAAATTTCGCCCCTACCTCTACGGCCGCCATTTCACGATCGTTACCGATCACCACGCTCTGTGCTGGTTATCAACCCTCAAAAATTTGACTGGACGCCTGGGCCGTTGGATTCTGCGTTTGCAGGAATACCACTTTGATGTCATATTCAAATCAGGTCGCAAACATCGAGATGCCGATGCTCTTTCCCGCTGCCCGCTCCCAGAATCTCCACCTAGTGCTTCTTCGCGCCTTCCTGCGTGCACCCTCGGCGTCGCAATGTCGTCCAGAGCTCCAAACATCCCCTGTGCTACTCCTGCCGCTGCTCCAGATCGCTACGCAATTATTTCACACCAGCAAGCCGATCCCTACTGTCTTTCCCTAATCAACCTTCTCACCGGTGCTTCTCACCCTCCTACCGCTAGGATGCGCAGACAACTCCAAAATTTCAAACTTGACAACGGCGTGCTGTCCCGTTATATTTATTGCTCTGAAGGCACCCGTTGGGTCCCCGTTATTCCGAGAGCGCTTCGCACCCGTATCCTGGCGGCTTTCCACGATGATGCTACAGCCGGTCACTTAGGCTTTCATAAAACTTACCACCGCGTGAAAAGCCGTTTCTTCTGGCCAGGCCTCGCCTCAAGTGTGGCAAAATACGTCGCCTCTTGTCTGCCATGTCAGAGCCGCAAACGGCCCACTTCTCCTCCTGCTGGCCTACTACAGCCGCTACCTTGCCCAGCTACTCCTTTTGCCGTTGTTGGCATAGACTTATACGGGCCACTTCCATTGTCCGCACGAGGTAATCGCTGGATCGTCACCGCCGTCGACCACCTAACACGCTACGCTGAGACCGCTGCTCTGCCTAATGGCTCAGCACATGAGGTCGCGACCTTCTTTTTGGAATCGCTCGTACTACGCCATGGGGCCCCTCAAGTGCTTCTCAGCGATCGTGGTCGGACATTTCTGTCGACGATTGTAGCCGAAGTTATTGAGGCCTCAACCACACATCACAAATTGACCTCCAGCTATCACCCCCAGACCAATGGGTTGACTGAGCGGTTCCACCGCACGCTTTCTGACATGTTGTCTATGTACGTCGACCAGGACCACCGAAACTGGGACGTAATACTTCCTTTTGTTACGTTCGCCTACAATACGGCTGTACAGCGGACCACAGGTTACACCCCGTTTTTCCTCGTTTACGGCCGTTCTCCTGCTACCTTTCTTGACGCCTCTTTCCTTTCTACACATGCCAGTTCCTCACCCTCTCTTCCTGACCAGTTCCTTTCCCGAGTGGCCAAATCTCGCCGGCTTGCTCGCGTCAACACGGAAGCCAGCCAGGAAGACCGCAAGTGCCGCTATGATGCAACCCATCGCCAAGTTTCGTTCCGTCCCGGCGACGAGGTGTTACTTTGGACCCCATTACGCACTCCTGGCCTTTCTGACAAGTTACAGCACCGTTACATTGGTCCTTACACAGTTCTTGCAAAAACCTCCCCGGTCAACTATCGCGTCTCCCCTGTTCACCCTCCTCCGGACAGTCGTTACCGTGGCACTGAAGTTGTCCACGTTTCACGTATGAAACCTTTTATTCGGCGCAATCCTGCGGACTAACTGCGGCCAGGCTGGCCGCTTTAACTGCGCGGGCGAAATAGTGTGAGCACTGTGTGGCGCTTCATCTTCCACACGACTGAACGTGCTGCTTCATCTTCATCCTGCTCCCTCTTGTAGATACCCATCGTCATCGCGGAGTGTGTTTGGCTGCAGTGTGCGACCAAGGCTTCAGGTCTGCAATAAAGCCTGATCCCCCAAGTCCGACCTTCGCGTTACCTTACAATATGTACCGGTTGCCCACTGCTGATGTCGGCAGAGGTCCAATGTGGTCAATCCCTACGGTGTCAAATACAGTCTCAGGCAAAGGGATTGGCGTTGGAAGCCCGGGTTGACAGCCTGGAAGACGCTTGTACTGTTGGCAGACCTCGCATCTGGCAACGTACGTGCGGATGTTGCTGCCCATCTTGGGCCACCAGAAGCGTTCCTGCGCCTTTCGCAACGTGGCTCGCTGACCAGTGTGCCCTCCTGTGGGGGAATCGTGAATAGCCTGGAGAGCCTGCCCGCGGAGAGCAGCAGGAAGTACGAGATGCTATGCTTTCTTGCAATTTTTGAGCCAATGTCGGCAGTATAACGTAGCATCCCGCAGCACAAACTTGGAATTGCTTCCAGTGTCCCCAAAGCAAGCCATGATAGCCGCCAAATCTCTGTCCTCGCTTTGGGCCTTCTTTATATCCTGCTGACAAAATAAGAGCCAACTTTCGCTGTGCCGAGCCCGAGAGTAGCCGTTTTTCTTGAGTGCGAGAACAACAGGGGCTGCCCAAGGACTCGAGGAGGGTCTTACGACGCCAGCAGCCAGCATGTCGCGTACCTGCTCAGCGATGACTGTTCGCTCACGCTCTTTAGCATGCTCGTCCATGGGCGGGCTAGGGACGGTACGGCGCAAGCGGAGCTGCACTTCGCCGCTTTCGATTGACAGAGCCACGTCCCCGGACATGAGGTAGTCTGCGCCCAAGATGAGGTCAGCAAGCAAGTCTGCAAACACCGGGACACGCACCAGGACCTTGCTGCCAGCCTCAGTCCGGATGCAGATATCGACAGCACCAACGGGAACAGCGCTTCCCCCCAAGCCTTGCAGAGGAGACGAGGTCCACTGACTCATCGGGCCCGGTGCATAACGTTAAAGCAATGCCGTTCGCTTAGCACCGGTGTCAACCAGTGCGGTCAACTCGCCGATGCTGTCAACACGAACCGGCAGGAAGGGAAGAGGGTGGTTCTGGAATTGTATGCGTGGGCGGGGAGCATAAGGACAATCCTTGTACATGTGGCCCATGTTGTCCGCACGAAAAGCAACCGCGGGGTTGCTGTGGTGCTGCGGCAGATGTCCCGGCAGCAGCAAGGGTCCCGCGACGACTGGAGGTGTCATGCAAGGAGGCCGCTCGGTAGAAAAAGATTGAGAGGCTGTCAGTGTCCAGTGTGGACATAATCGATGCGTGGGTGGCATCGTGAAGCCCGTCGACAATGTACTGTTTGGCTGCAGATGCGGGCCACTCGATGTTGCAGGCCTGAAGAAGGCGGACCTTATCATAAATGTAAAGTGCGACATCTTCACCTGGAGCCTGGCGCCGCGCTCTCATCGTCGTGAGTTTGGCGTCGTGCGCACTGGCCAGGGGTGTAAACGCGGCAAGAAGGGCGGAGGTCGAGGCCGCCCAAGTGGTGTAGCGACGGCCTTCGTACTGGTGCCAGGCGCGGGCGGCACCACGGAGATGGTCTCCGCGACGCCGAGCGTGGTGGCTGGAGACCAGGCGGAATGCCGGGCAGCAGCGTCGACCACTTGAATCCATGCTATGGGGTCGTCAGAAAATCCACGGAACTCCGGAAGGTTTAACGGCGGTACTCGGTATCCAGTGGACAGCGAAGCGCGGCCAAGCGTTGCAGTAAACGAAGCAGATAGCTCCCGGACGGTGGAGAGGGCTTCAGGAATAAGGGCTAAGACCGAATCCCCCGAGGAGGCATGGACGCCGTTCTCATTTGGAATAGGGGTCCCAGGCGCCGACTGAGCCGGCCGTGTGACGGTCCGGCCGCTTCGAAGGAGGAGCACCGGGTCGTGGAGGTCCGGGTCGGGCCCGAGGTTCGTCGACTGCGCCATCGTAAAGACTGAAACTGGGACGCGCTGAGCTGAGCGTCCACTCGACTGCCTAGCTCTTTTATTTCTCCTTCCTTGTCTTCCTCCGCTCCGCTTCTCTCATCTGTATTTCATCTTCGTTGTTTCGGCATCACAGCACTTTCAAATTGTGCGCCAATTCCTTCCTATGCCCATTTTTGGCTCGACTTCAGATTGCGTCACCTCCCATTCTTGACGTCACTGTAATTTACTAATGTAATTAACTAATTTAGTATTTGATCATTTCAAATGTGGCGCCAAGCCCTTGGCTAATAACAATTTTCGCCTTTATCTTTACACTTTAGCCTCTAGTTGTTTACCTCACTAACTTATTGGCCTAATTATTTCTTCGCCAAAAACATGTCATCCTCTATCGATTGAGACCACTCATCAACCTCTACCGCTTCTCAAATACTTACAACTGCTGCGGACACGATTTTGCGGACGGGGCCTGCGGACACGGTCTGCGGACAGAAAACTGCGAACATAGCGAAGTAATGTCTTCGCTTTAATAATTTAGATGATGTATCGGTCACGACTTACTTTTGTATGTGGAGTGATCGGTCGTATTTCGCATTTAGCCGCCCTCATGGACCAAGAAACCTTTAGGAGTGGAAACTACGCTGTGTGCGGCGACCAGAAAAGGTCACAAGCCCACGGCGCTGCTATCATATTGATGGCGCCTGTCGGCGTGGAAAAAACGTACCGCAGTTTTCATTGCCGGAGCAACCAGTCCAGGTTTCGTTTTTTAGCTGCGGCTTCTACGACGCGCCGCATGCTGCAGCCACTGCATAGGGCCGCGTCGTGCTCCGTGGTGTCGGCGCTATAATTGTAACCTTACCTGGTCGCCCGCGCTCACTCGTGCTGACGGGAGGTTCACTTCCGAAATGGTTTCTTGCTCCGTGGACGCCTTGGACGACTGGAGCGCTAAAACAAGGCTTAAACTCGTCTTCTGAAATTCCTAGCAGTCGGCGGTTCTGTAAAAAAATAATTGTAACTTACCCGGGAAAGGAGGGGTAAGAAGGCTTTGAAGCATCATAAGTCACGCAACGCTAATCACACTCAAAAACTGCTACCACGGGATTTTACTGGCCTTTGTAGAATGTAATTTATTACAATACGGGCGCTCTTCATTAAACATTTGTTTCCGCTGCGTCCAGCCAAACTATTCTACCCAACAGCCTCTGGAAACAACTGACTCCCGCAGACATCTAGCAACAATATTAACCACCAGACATCTCAAAACGGCCTAGCCTAAGCACAACTCTTGATTTCACATCCGAAATTTAATAGCGCGATAGAGTAAAACGCCATGGTGTCCAGACATTATCACACTGTTGGCACGAGCACTGTCGGCATCTGCGTTGTAGGTATTCTGAGCGAAAAATCGTGAGTTTGTGTTTGGCAGTAGGGAGTACTCATCTAACACGGTGTAACGTCTGGCTTCAGATGATAGTGTGTCGTGAAGAGGGCAAATAACATGGGGGGGGGATCTCGCGTTATAGAACAGAGCTAACCGGGAGTCCCGGATTCTGATCAGAACAAGATATTATTAGTCGACGCAATATGTTGATGCGTCTTCCTGAAACGGGGGTTAATCTTTTATTGGTGTTGTTTCGCATAAATTGATAATTTCCGAACGTCGTCTAGTGAAACAAATGTTTGACAAACACATCACCAAGAAAATTATTTATTACAATCCGTCCGTGAGGAAGGGACCGAGTTCGTCTCGAAACGTCGGGTTCTAAAAAAAACTTGGTTTGATAAGTGTTTCTTAAACTTTTGTTTCAAGTACCCAACCAGGCGGAGTTCCGCGAAGATGTTCCCGTTCAAGTCGACTAGTCAATGTATGCAAAATATAAAGGTACATATAACTGAATAAGTGAGATTAGAAATGTGCAATAATTCAAAGCACGACCTGTTAGGGAATCCATAGACGGAATCGATTAACAATTTCACGACGAATCATAAGGCTGAACTTCAGTTCAGTTCAGTCGTGTCCGACTCTTCATGACCCTATGGACCATGTCACGCCACGCTTTCCGGTCACTCACTATCTTCCTAACATCACACAACTTCATCTGCAGTGCTTCGAGGATGCCATCTAACCATCGCGTTCTCTGCCTACCCCTTCTCCGGCGACCCTCAACCTTTTCCAACATCAAATCTTTCTCCAGCGACTCCTCTCTTCTCATCAGATGACCAAAGTAGCTGAGCTTTAACTTTAGAATTTGACCCTCCAATGAGCAGTCAGAGTTTATGGTCTACAATATTGACTGATTTGATCGTCTGGCAGTCCAAGAAACTCTCAAGAGTCTTCGCCAGCACCAGAATTCAAACGCGTCAATTCTTCGGCGGTCAGCCTTTTTCACAGTCCAACTCTCGCATCCATACATCACAACTGGAAAGACCATAGCACGAGTTATACGGATCTTGGTTGGCAGACTAATGTCTCTGCTCTTTACTAGGCGGTCAAGGCTAATCATTGCTCTCTTTCTCAGAAGCAGGCGTCTCCTAATTTCATGGCTACAGTCTCCTTCCGAGGTAATCTTGGAGCCCAAGAAGAGAAAATCTGTCACAGCTTCGACTTCTTGTCCATTGATGCTCCAGGACTTTATAGGGCAAGACGCCATGATCTTTGTCTTTTTAATGTTCAGTTTAAGCCCAAACGTCTCACTCTCTTCTTGTACGCGCATCAGAAGTCTCTTGAGTTCCACTTCACTTTCTGCTATTAAAGTGGTATCATCCGCATATCTAAGGTTGTTGATACGTAAGGCTGAACTTAGTGTATCCAAATTGTTTCAATCGTCTTTACACCCAACCACCACTCACATTAAGCCTAGAGAAGCACTATCAATCACCCACGTATCTGCACGTTCCAAGAGGTCAATTCCCCACCATCGAAATAGGAGGAGGGGGAAGATTAGGAGGAAGGGCAGGGAGGTTAAACAGTAAAAGCAACCAGTTTGCTACCCTGCACTGGGGGAAGGGGATGAGTGGAAAGAAAAGTTGTGAGAGAGGGATAGTTGAAGTTAGTAGTCACGTACCAGACACGCCACATCACATCACGTCACAGTCATGTCATAGCAAACTCATAATCTTTCGATTAGGCCTGTGCTTCTCATAAAGCAGAGCAGAGCCTGCAGGAGGCCTTCACCGAAGACGATCGCCGTGGCCAGGGACCTAAAATCTTAATTTCACTGAATGGGCGTCCATCTAGATGCTCCGGCGTACGGCACAGACATTGCCTTTCCTGACTGTATATCGGGCACTCTGAAAGAGTGTGGCCTATCGACTCGTCGCATCCACAGTTTGTACATGCAGGGTTGTTTGCCATGCCTATCATAAAAGAATACGAGTTTGAGAATGCTACACCAACCCACAGGCGGCACAGCAAAGTTTCATCGCGTCGGGGTAGGCCAGGTGGAAGGCGGAGCTTCAGGTCAGGGTCCAGAGATTTTAAGCGGCAGTTCGCAAACTGCCCAGAATTCCACAAGGAGAGTGTGTGTTTCCGCGCAAGTGCGCGAAGCCTGCCCGCTGCGTCTGCCCTGGAAAAGGAAATCAATACACAATCGCCGCCTTGGTGGGCTGTTCGTGCGATTTCGTCCGCCCGAAGATTGCTCGCTATGCCGCTGTGTCCTGGAAGCCACTGGAAGATGATGTCACGTCCTCTATTATTTGCACAGCGATGAATCTGCCGTATTTCCGCAACGAGTTGTTCATGAGCTCTACGGCAAAGAGCCGCTTTTAATGCTTGAAGGGCTGCTTTTGATTCTGTGAAAATAGACCACCGCTGGGGGCTATGCTGACTTATATGCCTTATTGCGACACGAAGAGCTGTTAGCTCTGCAACTGCTGAAGAGGTCTGGTTAACTGTCCTAACTTTTATTTCTGTATTAATTGAGGGTATGGCCATAGAGCCTGAAGAACTCACGGCTTTCACTGAACCATCGGTGTAGACGTGCAAACGATTTGCATGGTATTCATGAAAGTATTCAAGAGTGATTTGTTTCAGTTCTGTCGTCGATAGCTCGACCTTCTTCCTGATGCCGGGTATGAAAAGAAGCACGTGTGGTTTATGCAGGCTCCATAGTGGAGAGGACAGTCTAGATGCGGGTGTAAACTGGGACGGCAATATAGAGCGATGCGCATCAACTGTCTTTGTAAACGATGTACGCGGCCTGGTAATAGGAAGACAGGCCAAATGATGACGGGAACCCGAGAGATGTGTCGGAAATGTGCCTTCAGGGAGCCAACTGTTACTTAGGTAGATATTGGATGCTCCTGTGCCGTGAAAATGGTAGCAGCCGTCGAGGCACATTTCGACAATCCCAGGCAGGTTCGCTGAGCTTGAGCTTGAACGTTCTGTAGAATTCCGAAGTTAGGTTTCTTGATATTTCCGAGAGCAGGTAAGCTGTACCGATGAAATTCCATAAATAATGCACGGTATAGTTGGAGCATCGACCGCACGGACGCTCCCCATGACTTTCCCCCAATAAAGGCAAGTACTTGAGTAATTGCTTTCAGCCTCTTTTTCATGAATGAAATATGGGGAGTCCACGAAAGATTTCGTTCGATGATAACTCCCAGAAAGCAATTGCTGCTTTCGTAGGGTATTATTTTCCATCAATGCGTACGGTGTAAGGTCACATGTTCTTGCGTGTAAATGCAACTAGCGAACACTTTTCAGTTGATATCTGTAGACCACGCAGGTGGAGGTAGGTCGTAAATATACTTGCCACCTTTTGAAGCCTCGCTCTAAGCTGTGGGCAAGTAATTCCTGATGCCCAGATACAGATGTCGTCTGCATATAATGAAAGTTGAGCCCAATGCGGTATTAAGTCAACAAGCCCGACAAGAGTAATATTGAAAAGCGTTGAACTTAGTACTCCGCCCTGTGGGACTTCGCGGGAAGTGAAATGAGACGATGTTGGGCCATCCTCAGTCTGTATAAAGTAAGATCTGTTGGACAAATAACTGCGTATCCAGCAAAAAACACGTGCGCCAAGCTCGGCAGCTTCCAGAGCGTCCAAAATGGACTCGTGAGTGACGTTGTCATATGCGCTCTTTATACCGGGAACAACGCCGCGGGTAAGCGCTTCAAAATGTTTTCCCATTGTACAGATGATACCAGGTCCACCACGTTGTTAATCGATGAGCGTCCACGTCGAAACCCTGACATAATATCCGGATATATGCGGTAGCGCTCCAGGTACCATTCAATACGTGTAGGCAGCATTCTTTCAAGTACTTTACCAACGCAACTAGCTAGTGCACATGGACGGTAAGATGTCAAGTCCAGAGACGATTTGCCAGGTTTCAGGAGCGGAACTAAACGACTGAACTTTCACTCGTCTGGAACAGTACCCATGATTTGTTGTAATATTCCAAAAGAGCGTGCCTAGCTTCTTGTTCAATATTTGCAAGCGCAGTGTATGTTACACCATCGGGACCCGGCGATGATGACCGTCTGCAAGAAGCCAGCGCCGCGTCAAGTTCCTCCACGGAGAAGGGAAGGTCCATTCGTGGATTCCATGAAGCTGGAACATCGTTTAACTGTAGCGTTGCCGTTAAAGTCGATTGGCCTGCTACCCTAGAGCAGAAATTTCCTGCTACCTTGACCTCACTACGTCTTTGTTAGAGTGCGAGAGATTTGAATGGGTAGAGCTGTTTAGGGGATGTTCGGAGACCACGAACGGCATTCCAGATCCGTGATAAAGGCTTGCGGGGATCAAGCGTTTCACAGAATGACCGCCAACGTTTTGCCTGGGGGGCTTGAATTCGGCGCTGAATATTCTTTTGCAGGCGCCTCGCATATCTGAGGTCGAGGCGAGACTTCGTGCGTCGGTATATACGCTCTGCCCTCCGTTACAATGCTCGCAGGCGCTGTAATTCCGTATCAAACTCTGTGTAGGTAGGCACTGGGTTGAAGAAAGACGTCGCGTTTATTATGGCCTCCTTAATTTTCTCTTTAATACTTGAAGAGAGGCCTGCTGTGCAAGCATCTTCCATAAGTAATGGAAATGCCGACCAATCGATGTTGCGCATTCGTGGGACAGATGTGGATGTGGAAAGGCCATTAATGATCACATATGTAGGAATCTGCTCACTTCCATGTGTTTCTATATTCGCAAACCATTGGACGTTTTGGTA
Source organism: Amblyomma maculatum (assembly GCA_023969395.1). Taxonomy (NCBI): domain Eukaryota; kingdom Metazoa; phylum Arthropoda; class Arachnida; order Ixodida; family Ixodidae; genus Amblyomma; species Amblyomma maculatum. The sequence goes on along the minus strand of JAJIZL010004713.1, from coordinate 166,262 downwards.
AGGCATCGAGACACGAAAGCTAAACCAAGACAGCTGCTGTAAGTTGCCCCTCGAATAAAGGTCGGTGTACCGTCATTAAGACATTGCAGGTCATGATCAGAGGCGAAGGACACATGCTTTCTTCCCTTGAGGTTCATTCGAACACTTCCCCATATCATGTGGTGAGCGTTAAAGTCTCCTATGATGATCCAAGGGCCAGGTGTAATCGCCATCAAGTTGCTCAATCATGTGGCGTCAAAACGCCTGGATATACGCACCCACAAGTGTAAACGTGAGATTGCGCTTCTTCACTGTCAGGCAAACGTACTGGTTGTCGTTGCTGGGAGTAACCGGATGGATTACATATGTGAGTTCTCGCCGAATATAAATGATGAACTTGCAGTTTCCCTGGTGTGTTGGAGATGCAAATGCCTCGTAGCCTGACAGTCGTACGATCTGTGGTACATTCGGCTCACAAATAAAAAGGGTGGGGATCTGATTTGCATGAACATATTGTCGAATATCTCCTATTCGGGATTGAAGCCCACGGGCATTCCATTGAAACATAGTGGCCTCATTGAGTGTTTTTCCAAATGTTAATGCTGGGGGAGCCATTATGTATTCTACTGTAGAGCCGCTAGAACTGGTGTTAGCGCGTCCAGAAACTGTAGCGCATTCTGTGCTCCTGGCGTGTGCAGACTGGATAGCACAGCGCGGATTGCATTCATCATGGATGTGTGAATGGTAATTACCTGTAGGTCTTGGCCATGTCCCACATCATGACTTTTCTCTAGTTCGGCAGTAGGTGCAGGACATTCAGTGCGCGGCAAGTTTCCTGACACAGCTGACGTGGGAGGTTTTGGTAGCAGTGGCCAGTTAACGTCTGAGGCGCCACCTCCAGATTCACCGCCCGCCGAGGTTCCTTGATTTAAAACTGCAGGCATTGGAGTAGGACAATATTGCCGCATAGAAGACGACGCAAAAGATGACGACTATGGCAACACAAGCGCGAGCTGAAAGAAGAAGGAGGAAGCTTGATCGCAAGACTCGTTCTAGGCCAATAATCAAACCGTCTTATATTTCGACCCTCCTTGGCGTTCTGTCGAGACGTGACACTGGTGGAGGTGCTGGGTATCGATCCCCGTACCTCTCGTGACAACGCTGTCTTTCGCTGGGGTGAAGAACAGCAACAAGCTTTCAATGAGCTGAGGAGGCGTCTACAGACACCACCTGTCCTGGCGCACTTTGATGACGACGCCCCTACACTGCTTCATACGGATGCCAGCAACGTGGGCTTAGGTGCTGTGTTAGTGCAGCGCCAGGATGGTGTGGAAAAGGTAATTGCTTACGCCAGCAGGACCCTATCTAAAGCCGAAGCGAACTACTCGGCAACCGAAAAAGAATGCCTTGCAGTGGTATGGGCGGTTATGAAATTCCGCCCTTATTTGTACGCTCGCCCCTTTCAAGTCGTCAGCGACCATCACTCTCTCTGTTGGCTGACGAACTTAAAGGACCCTTCAGGGAGACTCGCGCGTTGGAGCCTTCGATTGCAAGAATTTGACATGGCAGTTATTTACAAATCTGGAAAGAAGCACACAGATGCAGATTGCCTTTCGCGAGCGCCGGTCGAACCATCCACTATGACCGATGAAGACACTGCGTTTTTAGGTGTCATAGATGACGCAACTCTTTCCCAACAGCAGCGAGAGGATCAGGAATTGCTCCCTCTTATTGATTTCTTGGAGAAGCGAACTACGGTTGTTCCGAAGATTTTCGCCCGAGTAATCTCTTCATTTTTTATTCGCAACAACGTCCTTTACAAGAAGAACTTCCGTCCTGGGGGAAACAGTCTTCTGCTCGTCGTCCCATCCGTTCTCCGCACTGAAGTTTTGCAAGCGTGCCACGACGAGCCAACCGCCGGTCACCTAGGCTACACCCGCACGTTGGCTAGAGTACAGCACGGATACTACTGGCCAAAACTGCCGGCGACAGTGAAACGCTATGTACGTACGTGCATTGACTGCCAGCGCCGTAAATCACCCCCTGTAAAACCAGCTGGCCTACTCCACCCTCTTCAAGTGCCAGCGACACCTTTTAAGCAAATTGGCATGGACCTCCTGGGACCATTTCCGACGTCTACAGCCGGGAATAAATGGATAATTGTCGCCACTGATTATCTGACCCGCTACGCGGAGACCAAGGCTCTGCCAAGGGGTACCGCCGCCGAAGCAGCTAGGTTCTTCGTTGAGAACATTGTCCTGAGGCATGGCGCTCCGGCACTTATTATAACTGACCGAGGAACTACATTTACGGCCGAACTTTTGGAAATCGTTCTTCGCCTCAGTGGTACCAGTCACCGTAAAACTACTGCCTACCACCCTCAAACCAATGGGTTGACGGAACGCCTCAATAAGACCCTCGCAGACATGCTTTGCATGTACGTCGACGTAAACCACAAGAATTGGGACGAAATACTTCCCTACGTTACGTTCGCCTACAATACGGCCCGCCAAGACACCACTCGCATGACACCATTCAGCCTCCTTCACGGGCGACCAGTAACAACTATGCTGGATGCAATGTTGCTCCCGAATGCCGACACCGATGATCTCGATCAGGACGCCGAGGAATTCGCTCAGCGTGCAGAGGAAGCTCGCCAACTAGCTCGTGTGCGGATTCAAAATCAGCAGGAGCACGATGCACAACGCTACAATCAGAGACACCGGCATGTAATGTACGGACCTGGCGACAAAGTGTGGGTCTGGACACCTATTCGCTGCCGTGGACTCTCCGAAAAACTATTGCGACGATACTTTGGACCCTATGTTGTTCAGCGACGTTTAACCGACGTCACTTATGAGGTGATCCCAGACGGGGTGTCGACATCAAAGCGACGCCAGCACCAAGCTGACGTCGTCCACGTCGTGCGTATGAAGCCATACCACTCAGCCTGACCTTAACCTCCTACTTCCTTTTTTTTTTTCACATCGGGACGATGCTTCCTAAGGAGGGGGGCAAATGCCGCATAGAAGACGACGCAAAAGATGACGACTATGGCAACACAAGCGCGAGCTGAAAGAAGAAGGAGGAAGCTTGATCGCAAGACTCGTTCTAGGCCAATAATCAAACCGTCTTATATTTCGACCCTCCTTGGCGTTCTGTCGAGACGTGACAATATGCAGGAGTACTCGAGGCCTTGCTATAAAAATTAACTGCTTTCTTCAATGATATTCGACGACGCGAACGACGCCGTCGCACCTTAGCAGCGGTCTCTCTTGGTGTAGATTGATCACGCACCATGTGCTTCAGCACTGCCCGTTCTGTCTTTAAGCGGGGCAGTCCTTTGAGGAGGAGTCATGAGGGCCATGGCAGTTGGTGCACTTCAGAACAATCGCGCGGCAAATGTCGCCGCTATGCGACTCGGAGCATCAGGACACACGATGGAATTTTTGCAGACCGCACTTACGTGCCCGATCTTCATACACTTCCTGCATTGAAGTGGTGTTGGGCACGAAAGATAGAGAGAGAGATAACTTTTATTCGTCCAACAGAGTGACTATCCCGCTCTTCGAGGGTTAGACCCGGAAGGTGGGTCGGTCGCCTTAGTTGCAGGCCGGTAGTTCTTGGACTCCGGCGGCATCTTCGGCCAGTCGAACAATTTCTCTTTGGGCTCTTGTGTCTGAGCTTCGCAGAAGGGTCTCCCAGGCGTCTTTAGTTATATTTTTAGCCCTGCCTGGTGACTTTGCACATTCCCATATTATGTGACCTAGAGATCCTTTTCCTTACATAGTGAACATAGATCTGATCGTATTTCTGGCCATATATGTTTGACAAGAACTGTGTTCGGGTATGTATTTGTCTGTAGCCTTCTCCATGCTACTGCTTCCTTTTTGCCTAACGTGGAGTCTGGGGGTGGTTGGACCCTCCTGCTCAGTCTGTAGTGCATTGTTATTTCGCTCTAGTTAATCAGGTCCTCTTGTTTGCCTTACTCCGGTGGCACTCCTCCAGCCCGGTGTGTGAGATCTCGGGCTAGTTTGTGTGCCGCCTCGTTTCCGGGCACGCCTGCGTGGGCTGGCGTCCAAACAAGGGTGACGTCTCTTTCTATTCGTTTTTGATCGAGGTTTCTACCCTCAATTTTTGCTATTACTCCAGCGGTGTAGCTCCTGATAGCGCTTTTGCTGTCACTGATTATATATTTTGCCTCGGTCTGAGCAAGAACCAGTGCTATTGCAGCCTATTCCGCTGCCTGTATCGATTTTGTTTTTATAGAAACTGATGTAACCATTTCTCGCTTGCCATTGAGTACGACTGCATTCATTTTTCTTTTGCCGCAGTATGCAGCGTCTACATATCCAATTCCACCTGAATTTTCCGTCTCGAATCTTCGTGTCTGTGTTTCGGCCCTTTTCTCTCGTCTTTGCTCATTATATTTGATGTGCATGTTCTTTGGTAAAGGAGGGATATGGATCCGTTTCCGCATCTCCACTCTCATGTTCTTTGTCGTGTCCCAGTATTCCTTCGGTTGTATACCTATTTCCCTCAATATGTTCCTTCCACCCTTAGTTGTGCAGCTTCTTTGTTGCCTTCTCTGTTGTGCAGCTAGTGTTGTCTCAATTATTTCATCTAAGGTGTTGTGTATTCCCAGCATCATTAGCCTGTCCGTGGAGGTACCTGCCGGGAAGTGTAGTGCTCGTTTAATGCATTTTGTGATCATGCTATCGATATTGTCGTTTCCGGCCTTTTTCAGGTCTAAGTATGACGTGGCATACCCGACCCTGCTTATTACGAAAGCTTGTATGAGTCTTAATAGGTTGCTTTCCTTAAGGCCTGTTTTTTTATTAGCTATTCTCCTTATAAGGTTTGTCGTTTGTATGACCTGTCCTTCCAGTTTCTTTATCATTTCTCCGTTGTACTCTTTCGTTTGGAGGACCATTCCTAGTACCCTCATTTGCTCAACTTTAGGGACTGCTCGTCCCTCCACTTCTATATTTACGTTCACTTGTTCTTTTTGCCTCAGGTGTTTCGGGTTGTACATAAACAACTCCGATTTTTTCTGAGGAACATTTCATCCCCCTCTCTTTTGCATATTGTACAGTGTTGTTTGCCGCCTCTTGCAAGTTTTGTTCGATTTCAGCATCGCTGCCTTTGTCTGTCCAAATGGTTATGTCATCCGCATATAGGCTGAAGTTTAGGTCTTTTATTTTCTTTAGCTTTTCTGGAAGTCCACGCCTGGCTATGTTGAAAAGTGTGGGCGATAACACCGCTCCTTGTGGTGTGCCCCTGCTCCCCAGTTCGAATATCTGAGATTCTATCCCCTGGTATCTTATTTTTGCTTCTTTGTCTGTTAAAAAATTTCCTACATATTTATACATCCTTTCACCTACGTTTAGTTCCGTGAGGCCCTGCAGAATAGCATCGTGTTTTACACTCTCAAATGCCTTCTTCAGGTCCAATCCTAAAATTACTTTACCATCTTTTGATCTTGATTTTACTATATCATGGTTTATCCTGAGCATAATATCTTGCGTAGTAAGATGTTGTCTAAACCCTATCACCTCCCGGGGCCATAGCTCATTCTCCTCCATGTATCTGGTCAGTCTCCTCTGAATCATATGTTCTAATAGTTTACCTGCACATGATGTGAGTGATATTGGTATCAAATTATCGACCGTCAGAGGTTTTCCGAGTTTGGGTAATTATTTGCACTATCTCAGCAAATTTCCATTGCTCTGGGATTTTCCCTGTTTCCCAGCATTTCTGCGTGAAATTAGTTAGCTAAACTACCGAGTCGTTATCCAAGTTCCTTAGCATCTTGTTTGTTATCCCTTCCGGCCCTGGGGCCGATTTTGTCTTTAGTCTACGGATTTCTGCTACCAGTTCAGCTACCGTTATGGGTGCATCTAGTCGCTGGTTTGGGGGTCCCTTGTAGGTTTCTAATTTATCTTTCCTTACTTCTCCGATGTATTTGTCTTTAAGTTCTTTAAGGAAGCCATCATCGCTGCCTCCATGATGGTGCCTAGCCTTTATCAACCTAATGGAAGTTTGCGTTTTAGTTTTCTCTGGGTCTAGCAGGTGTCGTATTATACTCTCTGTCTTAACCATTCCCATTTCGTTTTCCATTTGATTGCACCTGTCTCCCCAGTTTTGCTCGCATAGGTTTTGTGCGTGGTCTTCTATTTCTTTGTATAGCTTCGCTATCCTTCTTCTAAGACACCTGTTCCATTTTTGTTTCTTTTTTCGAGACTGTGCTTGGCTTCCCACATGTGCAATAGCCGGCTCTCTACCACATCTGGAGCATCCTCCTCCTGAACAATTTTGGTGTGCTTTGGGACGTCTCGTTTAAGCCTGTTACACCACTCCTCGATATTGTTTGTGGCTGGAATTTCCTCGGCGGTTCTCCAGTCTCTAAACTTGTCCCACTCAGTGATTTTGCTTTTCTTGATTTTTCGCGCTTTTGGCCCTCCTTCTATATTAATTACTATGATATAAGGGTCGCTGCCTAGGTTTAATTCCATGTTGTACCACTCTAGACCTTCTATGTTCTTTGAAAGTGTGAGGTCCGGAGATGTGTCCTTGCTGACGCTATTTCCTATCCTCGTCGGGCTGTCTGGGTTGTTATTCAATGTGAAGCCTTGCTCCTGAATATCTTCCCATAGTTGCCTGCCTTTGGAGCATTGTCTACTGTAACTCCATGCTTGATGTTGTGCATTGAAGTCACCTACTATGAGTAGCTGTTGACCTCCGCATATATCTTTAGCCTTTTTTATTAATGCACGGAATCTGATCTTTTTCTGCTTTGGCGAGCTGTAGATGTTGAGTATGAAAATATTAGGCTCTGTGATGCTCCCGGCTAATACCTCCCCGAACACGTGTTCTATGTCCCTACATCCTATGTCGTGCTCCAGAGCTGCCACATTTCTTTTTACTAACGTTGTCACCCTCGTTCTGTCTCCTTTGTTACTATGGAAAGCTTGGTATCCTGCCAATTTCGCAGGACCCCCTGTTTCCTGCAGCGATATTGCGAGAGGTTGGTTTTATAATTGTTTAAGATGCTGCTGTAGCACTGGCCTCTTTCTCCTAAAACCTCTGCAATTCCATTACCAGATTTGATTGCTAATATTCTTCGTTCTTTCCATCTTGAAGCTGAAGTATCGCTTCCTCGGCTTTTTGCTGCCACCCTTTGTTGGCTGCCAACTCCACCTGTGTTAGGTTAATATTCTCTGCCTGTTTTTGCATCCCTTCATTTATCTTCAGAATCTGTGCATTTATTTGGGCATTCATTCGTTTCATAAAATTTGTGAAGTTTGCGATCACACTCTCTAGCTTCGTGAAGCCATTTTCCAATCTTGTGACCCTAGTTTCCAGGTCTTGCGAAGACCCCGTGATATTGTTTTTGCGTTTTGCCGGCGGCGGTTGTACAGGTCTCATATCCTTGTCACTATTAGCTCCCGCCTCGTTTTCTGCTACTGTTCCTCCTACAGCTGTGGGTTGTTGCGTCTGTGCTTGTGCCTGCATTGGATTCTGCTGTTTTCAAGTCTACGTATGGTTTCGTTTTGTTTTTCTATTATATTTTGCATTTCCTCGATTTGCCTCATTAACCTATCTATTTTCTCATACTGACTATTCCCCTTACCTGGTTGCGACCCTTCTGCGAAGGTGATGCTTTTCTCTCCCGGCGCCTTGTATCTTCCCCATGGGTTGCTGGTTTGCTTGGGGTTGGCTCCGTCCTCGGTCTTTTCTTTGGTTTGTTGTCGGTAACTGGAGCTGCTTCCCCTTGGTTGACTCTTGTTTCTTGACTTGCTTCTCCCTCTGGCTTGATCTCCTCCCCTTGCGGTTCTCCTCGAGTTGTGTCCTCCACTTCCCTCCCCTAGTCTTGGGAAAGAATCATGTCTGAATCTGTACTCGGATCCGTTTTTGTGGATCAGCTCTTGGCTCCATTCTTGTTCTTGCCTCCTTCGTTCTTCCATCTCCATGATTTTCTCCCAGCACCGCTTCCTGACGATATATGGCGTACGGTAGATGGAATTGCATTTGCTGTCTCCTAGGATGTGTCCCTTGCCGCACATCTGGCATACTGGTTTGCACCTGTGGTCATCCGGTGGGTTTTCCTTTCCGCATCCCCTACATTTGATGTTCTTCGGATCCGGGCATCCGTAGATTTCCGGATTATCTTCTCTCTTCAGTCTTATCATCATATCTTCTTCCGTGTAGAATAACGGGACGTTGTATATGACTCCCTTGCCGCATGTCTCCGGTGTTGCGGGATGCGCCGTAACCTGCGTGTCCTACCCGTTGACCTTCAGTTTTTTCAGGCTGAAATATTTCAATCTTCGGCTTTCGCTTGTCATTGCTATAAGAATGGTCTGTTGCTTCAGGTTTGGCGAGACAAAGTCTTTGTCTCCTTCCTCTTTCGGATTTATACCCGCAGCAAGCTTGACTATGTCACCCAACGCCAGCGTTCCGTGCGTCATGAGCTTGGCTAGGCCTCCACGCGGCCTTATAATGATCTTTTCCGTTCCTATTGGAATTCGAACGTACTGTTTTTCCACCGAGTTCACGGCCATCTTCATTCTTCTTCTTCTTCTTCTCCCTCGTTGTAATGGCACATACCCACAGTGGGGGATTGGCCAGAATTCGTTGTAGGTGACATAATATTTTTTATAATGAAGATTTGACTATATGATATAAATAACCTAATAATTAGGAGCTAGTGTTGCTGAAAAAATTTGAAATTTTGAGGCGATGTAATAGAAAGCAATGAAAAAAGGAATAAAATTGTAAATTACTAAAAATAATAAGGAGAAAAAATACAATTCAGACAGCTCAGCGCTAACACACAAATCTTCCAGTAGCAATATTATAATTATGAAGTACTTCACACACCGGTTTTAGGGCATACCCTTTGACGGTTGCACCAAAGGAGAGGAGGACAGGAACTGTAAATGGCAGTCCTAGGCGAGCAAGAGGTATTTCTAGATAATGTCTTCTCTGAGTAGCATACCTGTGGCAGGAGAGGATGTAATGTTCAATTGTTTCCACGTCATTACATGACGCACAAATATTGGACGGCGTGAATCCAGAGCGACATAAATAAAGATTGAGGGAAGGAATTCTACAACGCATGAGCGTCATGGAAACCTCACATTGCCTCGAGGTACAACATCGGACATTCCAATGAAAATTTAAATGATTAAAATCCGTAGTCGCAAGGAGTGGCTCATGGCTCAAGGAGTTTAACGTTTGAAATTGTTCAAAACGGGATATATTTAGCAAGATAATATTGGGTACAACATCGGCAACAGGCCCACTGAGAGCTGAATTTGCTAAATAATCCGCCATTGTATTAGAAGCGATGCCGCAGTGTCCCGGAACCCACTGAAAACGTACTTCTTGTAAGTGTATCGGAAGGAAAAACATCAGGGTTTGTTTCAAAAGACGCATTTTCGGACTTTCTAATGCTGCTAAGACTGACAGGCAGTCAGAGAGTATGATTACGTGAGTAACATTGCCGGGAACTTTTTGAAGGGCCAAACCAATTGCAAGCAATTCAGCAGTAAATATTGGTGTGTAATCAGGGATCCGTACAGAAAAACTCCAATCAAGTGCTTTGGAGTAAATCCCTATTGCTGCTTTTTCATTTCGTTGTGAGGCATCTGTGAAAATAGGTACGTGTCGTGGATATTGTAATAGATAATCTTCAAGGTGTCCCTTTATTACCGTGGTAGTCAAGTGTTTTGCATTAGATGGCAACGACTGGTCAAAGCACAGTGTGGAATTAGCTTGAACATTGCCAACACGTCTTACTGACCTAAGCGAAACTGCAATTTTGGACAGCAAGGACTGAGTAAATACAAATTGTGGTCGCTTATATTGCGGCCAATGATAATCTAGAAACTGAGATTGGCGTGTAATAAAAATGGGAGAAGCCACTCCAGACAGAGATTCCAGTGCTCTTAAAAAGGTTCGCACAGTTAGCAGCTCAAATCGAGATTTCAAGTCACGTACACGGGCCTCTAAATAGAGGACTGCATTTGAAACTGTTCTTGGCAACCCCAAACATAGTCGTAAAGCACGCCTCTCCAGTAGCAACAAAGGTCGTAGTTTGTAATTAGGACTGCCCGAGAAAAGAACACAGCCGAACTCCAGAATTGGTCTCAAATAAGTTTTATAGAGAAACAAAAGAGTATCTCTACGCATACCGAATTTCTTATGGCTAATTCGAATCAGGCGACCAAGGGCTCGTTAACCTTTCAGGCAATTACTTTTGGTATGAGGCCGCCAGTCTAATTGGGAGTGGTATAATACACACAAGTATTTTAATGATTCAACCTGTGAGATTTGTGAACCGCAATACATAAGGGAGATATAAAGAGGGTGTGCCGGTGGGAAAACGAGTACTGAGGATTTCTTCACGTTGAGAGTTAATTTTACTTTACCGAGCCAAACTTCAAGGGCATTCAAGTAGGCTTGCAATAGCTGATATAAGGAATGAACATCTCGTGCAGAAGAGAAAAAGGCAATATCATCCGCATACACGTACAATTTTATATTTGGATGAACAGGAATATCTCTCATTAATATATTAAATAGCAATGGAGACAGCACCGATCCCTGAGGCACGCCTCTAGTTTGGTAATAAGTTTCAGAAGTTATAGAACCTCTCGTGCAGAAAAATTTTCTATTGCTTAAGAATTCTTTTAACCATGCAAACATGTAAGAAGGCGACCTAATTTCGTTTATCTTATTCAACAGAATAGAATGGTCTACACTGTCATATGCTTTGGCGATATCCAAAGTGACCAATGCCGACACTTCTTTCTTCTTCATTGCTAACCTAATTCTACTTTCCAAATCTGTATGAGCCGTCCAAATGGAGCACCCTTGACGAAAACCAATTTGTGCATCATTAAATACATTCAGGGTCATCACATGGTTTGTGAGGCGGCGGTGAACTATGCGTTCAATAAGTTTCACTAGATTTGAAGTCAGAGAAATTGGCCGAATATTATCCAAATCAAAGCCTTTTTTTCGGATCTTTGAGGCTTAGTATAATTTTTGCAACTTTCCAGTCTTGAGGTAACCAAGCATTTTCCAGAGAAAAATTGACAATATTCAACACCTCCGAGCTGTGGTCTTGCACTAAAGCTTTCAGCATAGCCACTGTAATACCGTCACACCCAGGAGCTGCAGGTTTCAGAGCAGCCATTATACAATGCAATTCCGGTGACTCAACTGCAACGAAATCAGCACGTGGTGTAGGTCGAAGTAAGGGAGCCACCGTTTGCGCTTGAAAGCGAATAGCAAGACCGTTCGCAATTTGTTCAAGTTTCGCTTTTGCTTCATTGGGTGCTAACACCTCTGACTCGGTTACATGTGGTGGAGAAGAATTTTGGTTGCGTTCCATGAACCTATACAATGCCTTCCGATTAATTGGATTAGAAAGATAGATATTCATATTAGCATTATACTCATCCTTTGCTATACGAATAGTTTTTTTAAATGAAGCCGCATAAAATTTATAATTTATCCAATTTTGGGGACACTGGTTATGGGAAAGGCTCTTCCACGCAGCTTTTCTACGACGGAATGCTTTCTCACATTCTTCGTTCCACCATCCGCATGACATTTTGTTAGGGACAGACGATTTCACAGTGAACACTGAACGCTCAGTGGCATCTAGCAGTGAAGAGAGTGCTTGTTGAGCACGTTCAGAATGCTGAGATGATGCTATTGAGGAAAAAGAGGAGTTCACGAACTTTTTAAATAGTTTATGGTTAACAAATTTTTGTTCACAAGTAGTTACTCTAAGGGGAGTAGATTCTATATTAAACGTAACTGGAAAGTGGTCGCTAGATGTACCACAATCCACCGTAGCCCATGATGAGACCCTTACTCCATTTGCTGCTAACGTTAAATCAATTACTGACCTAGCAGATGCTCGCATGAAGGTTATGCCTGGACTATTACAGCAATGCACATCATTTATAGACATCCAGTTCCAAAGTCGCTGCCCACATATATCTGAACGGTAACCCCAAATAACATGGTGTGAATTAAAATCGCCAGCAATAATCAGTCCGTTGGTTGAACTCAAAAGATCACTCAAATCATCTGTTGTACGGACACCTGTTGGGAAGTAGACATTTGCAATAGTGAGAGGAGCAGACTGTGTAATTGCGATATCAACTGCAAGCAGTTCGCAGTCTTGTCGTAGAATTTTTTGTGACACCTTCGCCCGATGAATTGTTTTTGACGAAATTAATGTTAGCAAGCCGCCACCCCGGCCGCTAGTGCGATCTGATCTAAAAGTTCTAAAATACTTTAGAGAAAATGGCCGATTTGGCAAAAGCCAAGTTTCTTGTAATAAAACTATGTCTGGGTTGAAATTTGAGATAAGATTCTGTAAATCGTGAAACGAAGATGCAATTGAACGACAATTCCACTGTAGTACTTTTAACCCCGCCATGATTATTGTAGAATCCGGGAGGCTGTAACAGCCTCCTTTAAGACATCAATGTTATTCTGAGGATTAGGGGAACCTTTTTTACTTTTAGTGTTAGAATGGGCGGATTTTGAGGGAGAGGAAGAAGCGCGACGCTTCTGGGACGAACATGGCATCTCTACATCCAATGGGTAAACGGTGGACACATGGGTATCCACAGGACCCTGTCCCTGTACTTTCATTGACAAAAAAGGAGCAGGCGTCGTCTGGGTAGAATCTCCCTCAACTGAAGCCCTAGCAACCATTGGAGCATGGCATTCAGCTATACCAGGGTTGCCAACTGGCAAAGCTGCAATTTCGGTCGAACCAATCTTTGTAGCTATGACCTGTGACACAGCCTCTGTAAATGTGCTTAACATACGCTCGAAGAAACCCTCAAGAGATTTCTCAACAGCTGAGATAACCGACTTTGTTATGCCTGTTTCCACATCTGAAGCTATTGTTTTTGCACAAGCTGCATACGAATTCCTCTTATGGTCTAGCTGGGCATAGGCATCTGCTCTAGAACACCTTTTATGCTGAATGATGTTAAGAACAGTTTGTTCATCTGTGCGTTTTGGGCATGTACCATCATCAGCAGGGTGATCTGCGTGACATAGTGCGCAAATTACCACAGCAGAAGTGCACATGTCAGATGAATGGTTGTCTCCGCACAGTCTGCAGCGTGATGCGGACTTGCACGCCTTGCTGCTGTGTCCGAATCGCCAGCAGTTTTTGCACTGCAAAGGGCGAGGCTGCAGGGGATCTACACGGTACACAATGGGCCATACTTTAATCTCTGTTGGACAGTTAGCCCCGGCAAACGTCGCTATCATTGATTCTGTCGGCACCCTAGAGCCACCAGCATCCCTGCTGCAACGGAATAGTGACAAGATGCCAATGCCAGCCTCATTAAATTCTTCAATCATTTCTTGCGGAGAAGCCGACGAATCCACGCCGCGTATAATACCTTTTGCACATGCCAGCTGTTCAGGTATAAAAGGTTTAACAGGCAATGATGCAAACGATGTGCATCGAAGCAAGTCCGACACACACTGTATATTCGAGGACTTACATAGGATACCTCTCCTGCCAAACGGACGCACCTCAGAGATTTCTAGGTAGTGGGGAGTGACAGCCTTTAGCTGCTCCTGGATTATTTTTGGATTTTTCAACTTCAGGAATCCATCCCCAATTGGTACAAATGCCACCGGTATTATACTTATTCCATTTCGTCCGAAAGATTCCAAGTCCAAGCTTTGGGCCGGCAGACTGGCAAACCAGGATGCCGAACCACCCCCTGGGGAAGCTAGAGACATAGGCCTAATTGTACATGAATCCTAGGTTCGGTTTAAAACAAATACTGGCCAATCCCCCGACGTGAAATGGCCTCACCAGAGAGAACTGTCAGGCAGAGAGAACGGTCAGGCTTGCAGACAAGACAGGATCAACAGTCAGGAGAAGAATGCAGAACAGCACACCAGCACAGCCAACCAGCACGGCGCCCTTCTTCTTGGTTCGTACTTTCACTTTTTCTTGTTGTCAACGCGCTTCCTCCAAGAGCATGTTATGAGATTTATAGTTGACAAACCACTGGTTTGGCACCTCGAGTTTCTCGGGTTTTATACTTCATCCTTCTACGACGATTTCCATTTTATTATTGTGGCTCCAGGTGTTGTGCGCACTTCGCTTGCGCAGCAGCGCTGGCTACTGCCGGCTCACTATGCCTCGTTAGGCTTATCCTCCCCCGTAGTTTTTTTTTTTCGAAGAGTTTGCCACAAGGTATAAGCTGAAAAATGGGGAGTGGGATGCAGGAGATAGAAAGTTCAAAGAAAAAGTGAAGTCCAGGTGTGCTTATGTTTTCGAGAAGGTTGGCAGTATAGCGATTGTCCATTGTCCATTTCTCATAATCACTATCGCGATTCCACCGCAGGCCCACCTTCATGATTATCCGTTGCCTAATGTGAGTCGTTGATGGACAAGTCCACAACAAGTGACGCACATCGCAGACGTCAGGTGGAGTGTCACAGTGAGGGCACCTGTCAGTCACTGGTAGATCTTTTTCCCACCATCAATGTCGAACAGATGGGGTCAGAGCCGCCCCTGGCCGGGTACGGCGCACTGTCACCTCCTCCTGCCGGGTAAGACTACAGGGGAGAGGGTGCGAACACGGAGGAATGAGAGCGCGTGTTCGCTGGCGCAGAACTTGCGAATCAGAAACGTGGTGCAGGAACGGATCTGGGGGAAGAGGAGAAGGTGGTGGATCGCCTGATGTGTTTATATGCGTCATAGCATCCGCTTGAATATTATGTGGATCGCGAGCATGGCTGGCAGTACGACCATGGAGGTAGTGCCTTTAATTGATGTAGTTGTAAAGACTGTTTGCGAGCTCTGTTTGCTTTCCGCTGATCAACGAGTGCAGTGAGCATATTTAGCTGGGCATACTCCTGAAGCACTGGTATGGGTGTTAGGCGGGGAAGATATGTTATTGCACGCATAGCCTCACGATTGATGGCCTCAAGGGAGTCCCACTGTCTGCGGGTGAGACGTTGAAACTGTGCTTGGTATATTATACGTGGCTGGAGGACAGAGCTAACAAGCTGGCGGGCCGTGTGAGCACGCGCGCCGCCAGAGCGCATAGCTATGCGACGAATGAGACCTAAAATAGCGTGAGCGGTCTTACGGATGGCTGTCAGCCACGGGGTGCCAGTCCCAGAGGAATGAAGAAGAAGACCAAGAATGCGAACGGTTTGTACCTGAGGAATTGGGGTATTATCTATCCTAAAATTTATACTGGGAGCTTTCCGTATGCCAGCTTTATTTCCAATGCGAATGAAACAGGATTTTGTATGCGAAAGAGTTAGGCCCAAAGGAGGGAGGCGAAATGTCAATACATCCAGCGCATGCTGAAGGGGCCGCCTGATGGACAGACGTATCTGGGTGACAGCACCATAAGGTTATATCATCGGCATACGCAAGCACGCGTATAGAAGGGATGGCCTCTAGGGCTCGAACAAGTGGAATGAAGGCCACATTAAATGATGTAGGGGCGAGAACGGAGCCCTGGGGCACTCCTCTGTTTGAGAGGAAGTGACCAAAGGGCTTTCCATGGACACGCGCACTGAATGTTCTATTTGTTAGAAAGACGTGAATGTCGAGGAGAAACCTGTGAGAAAGACCAAGAGTTTGTAGGGAGGCAAGAATGGCTGAGTGAAGGATGTTATCATATGCCTTTGTTATTTCTGTAGCGATCACAGTTCTAACAAGATGACTGTGCGCAGAGTGGTGAAGCACGTCAGCAGCCAAAGTAGCAAGACCGTCCTCCGTTCCTATTTGCGGGCGGAAGGCAATTTGGGATTCTGGATAACAATCATGGCATTCCAACCACCACGATAAGCGAGTAGCGAGAATGTTTTCTTAAAGCTTGCAGATTGTTGGCGTCAGGGAAATTGGACGATGGGCCGAGAGAGACACTGGAGGATGACCTGACTTCGGTATTTCCAAATCTTTCCAAAAAAGACGGAAGAAGGTTCACTTTCCCAGAAACTTGGTGTCTTCGTGATTATCGTGACGTCCGCAGTTCAATGTATCAAAGATTCGAGTTTGATGGCAGATTTTATTGCTGATATCGGTGTCGAAACACGGAACTCATGCCGGACCGGGTGTCGGAAATGTCCAACCTTCACATGCCATGGTATGCAGTCTTCCTTTAAAGTGAGCTTGATGCATTTCGATCTCCCGAGGCGCTGCACTTGCAGTATGGAGATGCTATTTGATGTTGGTTTGATTAATACTGATAGATTGGTGTCAGCGATGGCCTCGTCAGCATTGTAGATGACGCCGGCCTTAGTGCCACTGTCCTGAAGAATATGGGAGCGCACACTGATGTCGCCGAGTTTGTTGATGGCGGTCAATCTCTCCAATGCGCTCCGCTCCATGACATCAATAGCAATTATGTTTTTGTAAGGAATCACTCTAATCTCATTTATCGTTCCAGGAACGAGGCTTTCAAGGAACACAAACGTGGCTTGCTTGTTGAGTTGATTCAGATTGTCTGTTGGCGTCTCTGGCACAAACAAGACAGTGTGCTTCGGAGGGCCTCGCGTAGGGATGACCGTGGACGTGCTTGATGAGGACGAATCTTGTCGTCGGTGTAGTCTTCGCATTACTTTCTTGCTAAGCACCGGCACGAACCCATCGTCGTCAGCCGAAGAGTCATCATTAGCAGGCGAGTATAGCACGGTTGTCTGGCTGCTTGCGTCACTTGAGTTGTAGAATCGCTTTTTCTGGGCGACCGCTGCCTACGCACCGGGTTCCACAGGAGGCCGATGAGTGTCCACTTGTACCGCCGTGAGAAAAAGTGAGCGACACCTCCCGGTTATGTCACAAAATCCAAAAAACAACGGAGACGGGAACGCAGCGTTCTGGTAAAGAACGACTTCCACCGTCGAAATACCTACTTTGAAAACACCTCAGCCTACTAAAGGCCCGTCCAGAAGTGCTACATAAACGTGATCGCGAAACCGCATACAAAAAGCAGTAGAAACACCCAGCTTACTACGTGGTTGGGAGGTGGTTCGTTCGAAACCCGCCGCCGGACACCCACCGGTAAAAATGGGTACAAGCGTCCCCCGGCCTGGCGCCCGGCTCTCACAGGGGTGTGCGCTTGGAAGAGGCTCCGCAAACCCCGCTGCGCTCCTTCTGGGGCAAAATAGTTTCGAACATTCAGCCTGCAAAGGTGGTTCGAGTTACCGTGTTTCACGGGGTTCAAAACTGAAAACGAGTCGTGTCCTGCACACGCGAAAACTCAGAAAATGCCTTGTTTCAAGTGCGAAACGCTTTAAGCCAGCGTGTCGAAAGACGTAAAGGTTCACTGTCACTGATGAAGTTCACTTCTCAGAGATCACTGCAGTCCCACGGCAAGTCCGGATTTCCGGCCTGTCTGACTTTGCGAGAAGTCTCCAACAAGGAGGTGGTAAACACCGTTTTACACTTGCTTGTTGGAGGTGAATTCGACATGGAACTAAATTTTGTGATTCAGCATCCACAGAACATCCTTCATATGTTAGATTTATTGGATCATTGTCCATCCAGTGGTTTGGGCGCCCGTCTCGACTGCGGGAGGTGGCCAGTTCGAAACCCACCGCCGGACACCCACCGGTAAAATGGGTACAAGCGTCCCCCGGCCCGGCGCCCGGCCCGGAGGTGGCCTTTTTCACCGAAGCGGTGGCCTTGTGGTAGAGCATCCGCCTCGCATTCGGGAGGTACCGGGTTCGATCCCTGGTGCCGCCGGTTACCCACCGGTTTTTAAATGGGTACAAGCTTTCCCCCGGCCTGGTGCTGGGCTCTTCTGGGGCGAAATGCTTGGGAAAAGGGGTCACGGCCCAAATAGTTGCGCCGATGTGGCAGTGATTCGTTCCGCCATCGGACAACAATAAGTCCGCCTTGCGCGGCAACAGCCCATTATGTGGCCCTTTTTTACTGCTCACACAGTTGGGCTTAGAAGGCGCGGGCTCCTTTTCCAAGCCACTAGCCCTGGTAAGCCGAGCACCAGGCCGGGCCGTGGCTTGTACCCATTTGAGAAAACCGGTGGGTGTCCGGCCGGCAATGGGAGTCGAACCCACTACCTCCCGTAGCCGAGGCGGGTACTCAACCCCGGGGCCACGGCTTTCTTCCTTTGGGCTCCCACTCGATCAGGTATTTTTTCAGACTCGAATTGATGAGTACTATTTAATAATCAACAATAACCTTATAGAAAAGACAGAAATCAATGCACACTATGAGAGTGTCGCCTTAAAACTGCATCACAAAAATTGGCGACGATAAATAACCGAAATCACGATAAGATAACTATAATGGCTTCGCAGATACACCGCATTACGCCCTGTCACTTAGTATATTTTCGATTTCCAGTTACTCCCGAAGAGGTAGAGGAGCAGGAAGTTCGCGAGAAAAATAATCGAAACGATAAGCTCTTCAATAATTCCTTGAAGGTATGTATTTTTGTTGCTTATTTTACACACTCTGAGTGTTCGTCAAAAATTTGTTTTGATAGCCATTATGCTGTGACACGAAGCCGTTGACGTCGATATCGTGAGCAGTGTTTCGAATCACCTCAAAAATGCTACAGCACCAGCCGCTAGTTCGAAGCTGAATAAAATGAAGCAATGATAAAACATTCCTACTAAACATGGCGGCGTCAGTTCACGTGTTTACTAAAGGCATAGAGTTTTGTACATGACTTCAAAGCAAGGCATTTCTTGATAATATTGCTTTTGAAACTGATTACATTAAGTGAAGTGATATTTATACCCCCTGTACACTCACAATAATAATTTCTCACCCCCAATTTCTAGTATTTCTATATATCAACATTGAACTGCACCTTCACACAGAACGGATCTCGTGTTTTGCAACAGAACTGAACTATATTCAAAGCCAAGAATCTCTTTTAAAATATCTGAAGATGGTGTATTTGTGAGACTTGTGACAACCCTGCCAAAATAATTTTAATTATTTCCTTGAGAAATCAGTGAAGGTGCCTATTTAATGAAATCGTTTAGTGCTTTTGAGCTAATCTTATCAGCATACCACAATGCCGAAATATCAGAGGCACCTTCTTCAGTTTTTCTCCATAGACATGCACATCGAGCAATGATAGACACTCTTTGAAAACCTAGGCGCCTGAAAACATATTATCTCGCAGAAGTACTGAGGATGCACAGTTAGCAGAACGTGTTATCATCCAGTAGACCTGGTAGATTAATTTAAGTCTTTTTGCTTAGTGGGCCAAGAAAGCCTGTAGTAACATTAACATAAGCTGCTTTTAAAATGAAGAAAAATGCAAATTACCGACACCTAAGTAAAAGGGCCAGCATTTGCCGTAATGGCGCAGTCTTGTTCACATAAACGGGGATGGGAATGGTGTCCTCGCATCAAATACAAGCGACGTAGGGAGAAAGGCTAGAGGCGTTCACCCCCTCTCTTCTTAATACAAAGCGCCAATCTCATACAAAGAAGGCGATTGGGGTCACTACGAGATAGCAAAATGTCTTCTGCGAATATGCCTCTATTGAAGGCCCCATCTTAACATGGTATTCAGGATACGGATAAAACCAGCCGGTACTGCCTCTCTTTATTAAGTAAATCAGATCATGAGTAGTGTTGAAGTACCTGTGTTAGTAAAATCTCACATCTTGCCTCAGAATTTGCACTGCACGGGGACTAAATCATGAGTAGTCAGAAATATACAGTCGGTTTGTACTATGTTATAAGCATTTTAGTTACAATCGCATTTTTGTCTTTAGAGGCTCTTAAAAAATAGAAATATAGAGCGTATGGATTCAGAACCTCAACGCATTTACTCTTAAAACGTATTACTCTGATATTGATTCGTGATATATATGACGAAACAACGAATGCCTTGGCATATCGTCTGGTGAATCACGAGAAAACAAACTTTAAGTTACTAAGTTCTGCTAAAGTTTACCAACTTATATTTCAATGGCACCTTAGAAATGTTCTCATTTTGTGGCAAATGAAATGAAAAGTTTTGTCATTTGACTAGCATATCTAGACAAACCCACCTCAATGTCACGAATTACTGCTTCGCAAGCACAGAATTTATGAAAATATTCAATGATAATAAAATAAGCTTAAGCATCGGTCATTGTGCTGGCATTCCATAACTAAGAAAAAAAGACTTGTGAGGTATCTTGAGTTGTGAACACAAGGCGGCGAAATAGCAGCGGTCCCAGTGTCCAAACACTGCGACAGCTGCTATTTCGCCGTCTTGTGTTCGCAACTCAAGATAGCTCACAAGTCTTTTTTTCTTAGTTCCTGTCTTTCGCAGGAAAAGTTACCTAAAACACAAAAAGTTGTGAAAGCATCTTTTAAAAATTTGCAAAACGTAATCGTCTTGTATTTGAAGCAGTACTCATAAATCTGAATATGTAGATCTTACAGCAAAGGAACGAATAATATTTCAGTAAACTATGACCTCCTAAATCAAAGCCGTGCTTACAGATAAGGAAAAAACCTTTATTCGTCAATTCAGCAGCACTTCTGTGCAAGCCACTAGTGAGACTAAAAGTATTCCGATGAAAACTGTCATTTTACTCATCAGCATTGAAAGGAAAGATAAGATTGATCTTCGAGCGGCGCGAAGTGCTATTTGCACAGCATTCCTAATCACTTTGATTCCAGTAGGTACAATAAATTTCGGCAATTTATGCTAGATGCAATAGGAATGAGGTCATTATATTATTTAAGTGGTTAAGTTTCTTAGCATTAGTTGGCCATGTAAGAGTGCATACATTATTGCAAAGAACGCGAGTAAAGCTGGTTGTAGAAGGAATTGCATGATGCGATAATGTACCTCTGTTATAGAGTGTAATTGGGAATCGGCATATTGTGTTTTAATTATTATCAGCAGATCCTATCAGGTGTTTGAATAATTGTAGAAAAGCTGGTTAGATATAGTAGTGGACTTATATTATTGCACATCCCAGATGCTAAGGTCAATTGTAAGTTTCACAAAGAGAAGAAGTCCGTGCTCAGTGCAGTCATACTGAATGCTATTGTGAGGCTTTGTAGCCTAATATGCAGGATGTTATAAGACCAATATCATAAATGCGCTGCAAAGAATAATTATTGAAGATGCATTTCTTAGTTTAAATTTGAAATTTGCAAAACTGAAATACAAATGGAGATGTTTTAAAATGTCAAAGCCCACCTCCCTCAAATGCTGAATTTCAATTACTTTCATTGAGCGTTATTTTCCGGATAAAAATGAAACGTACCGAATGGCCTGCCACCCAACGGCATGAACCATTTAACACACATGGACACCTCATCGCGAAGACCGCAATAAAAAATTCGAGGGGTTCAACGCTGCTGAACTGAATGTGGAGCTAACGCTTTGGCAGTGGGTGACCAGGCTTTGAATCGAACACAACCAACGTTTCATTAACTGCATAAAAACTTACCGGCGTTCAAGGCAAAATTCACTTTCAAGCCTTGCGCATAAGATGCCGTCAGGAAGGAGCTTTCCTACTCCAATCGGTAGCTCTTCGCCGCGGCGCGTGCGTGCACAGTGCGAAAACTACAGATCTCTGCCTGTCCGCGCCGGCGCTTATATCTGCTGGGATGCCGCTACCATCCCTTTTCCTCCTCGTGTCGCGAGCGAGGCGGCGGAACACTGTGAAACGGCGCGATTGGTTGCCACGGTAGGAGATATGAAGTAGCGGCCTCTGCCCGGCTCGGCGAAATGCGCTTCTACTAGCCCAGTGTAGCTTTCGTAGAAAAAAATGGGAACCTTGAACATTCACAAACGTTTTCTTTCATTTTAGCTGCCGCGCTGCCGCATGGTGTCTCAGCCTATTTCGAACCCCGGGATGTGCTCGCTATGGGCGGTTGTCCGAATATTGCCAAAGGCGACCTGCATTCGTATTGTTAGATGCTACGCAAAGTCTAGGTGATGGAAGCTACAGGTGATGGAAGCTATCAGATAACCTATTGACTCTCCCTCCGAACTTCTTAGACAGGCTGGCCTTAGCACTATTAGTACCCGAGCAAAAAATACACGACTGAAGTTTATTTACCTTCTTCTAACTGGAGCCCTTAAAATTGTTGCAATAGATATATTTCACTCTCACCACATAGAAACGAAAGAACACGACATTCCAAGCATCTAGTCGAGTATCGCGCACACACCCTATTGCAAAAACCAGTGCCACTGGGAGCCAGCGCCCCAGCGCCATACCTGATTATGGTCCCAGTATGACGCTGGACACTGGGTGCACTGGGACGCGGCATACTGGGACGCTCCGCACTGGCGGCACTGTTCGCCCGGAGCAAAAAAGGCGTGGGATAAAAATTAAAAAGTAAAAAGTAACGAAACAAGTTAGGTACATAAAAAAACCTTAAAAAAAAGTAAAAAAAAAAATGAGTGCGCCAACCGGGCCTCGAACTAAGTTCCCTAGGTACATACCACTTACTAACTAGGCACGCTAACCACTCGGCCACGCCGAGAACTGGATTTTCTATAAACATTTTTGCATTTTATGTCATGACCCGCATTTATAAGGTTGGGACTTCATGTTTCGCATTCTACAGGCCATTGCTACCGCTCTAACAATTGCAACTTCTTGATCATTTTAGCTTGCTGTCTGCTCTCACGACTTGCAACTAATGTTCTGGGTGCCTATGCGCGCTATTTTGTGCACTGGAATCATTTTAACATGTGGAGTTTTACATCGCTGGCAAATTTACCAACGCCGGCTCTTGGGTGGTGCTCTGCTACCGTGGGCGTAATTTTCGCTGAACACGGAGCTTTAGTAGAAGCCTTCAAGGAAAAATGTGCGACCAAGCTTCAATACCGGCAAGCGCCGCAGCGATGACCCTAATTGCATGCAACTAAACCTTATTTGTATGTAAACATTGCGGGAAGCGTTGCGATGACCGAGGGCTCGGCTGCTTGATACGCAGAGTAAGATGGAGCGCAAAAGCTTGAGAAACACGCCGAATATAATGTATTACAAGCGCTGTATATTGTTGCTTTTTCTCTCATGGACCCGTCGCTCGGTAAACTACTCTCTTGCTCGTTTTAGTTTTTCTTTCTGCTGTTGATACTGGGCCGTGGTGCAGGCTACGCTCGCCTGCGATTGAGCCCGCATTGAAGATTTTGGCCGTAATCATTGTGTTAGAGTGCCCTTAAGATCAGCTGTGAAGTTGGTTATGCATGGTAGCCCACATTATTCAATTCCAGCTTTAGTAGTGCTTTAATCGTCAGTCTGTCATGAGATCGAGGCGCGGCGATTGTTGTCGCTCTCGAAACGCTCGAAACGACCTATCGAAACATGGAAACTCTAGAAAAAAGATACTGCCTTTGTTTTCTTACAAATGCGCAACGTCTTCGCAGCAAAAAGCGCTTGCTTGAACCATATTTTTCATATGCCCCCCGATGGTCGATTGAAAGTACGCTGTTGCCCTGTTGGCCCCTGAGGGATGCTACTCCGGCTGACGCCGCAGACCGCACCGGCTATACTGGGGCACTGGGACCAGTGCGGCCCAGCGCACATACAGCGCTTCTCCCAGTGCATCGCGGATGCCAGCGTCAAAAGTCTAATCCCAGCGTTTTTCTCCCATCGCACCATTGCAGCCAGTGTCTTCCCGTTACTGCTCCAGTGAATATCGCAGACCTCCAGCGTGCCCAGCAGATCCAGTGCAAAACCAGCGCGAAAATCTTACTGGTTTCGCACTGGAGACGCTGGTTTTTGCAATAGGGCAGTGATAGGTTCATGCTCTCTTTCTTTCCCCTGGCGATCCGCGAATGGAATGATTTAGCCGATGAAGTGTCAGTTCACTGCTGGTAACTGTTTCTTGAGAACCCTCTATATGTCTAGCCCGATCTCTGTACAAATATTGTGAAACATGCGTCTTAAGGGTGAATTTATTGTACCATATTGTATTGTATTACATTGCATTGCATCGTATTGTATTCTATTGTATCATATCCTTCTCTTTTCAATTGCTTGTTCCACACTGCCATACAGAATTGTGTAAAAAGTTAGCAATTGTGGACTGTCAACATTTGTCATTTTGTGCTTTCATTTTATACCCTAAACCTGCAACAACCTCCACAAGGAGGTTAGCAGTATATGTCAAACAAACATACAAGATTCTCCCGCAATATTTCTACTGCGGACGATTGTTAGAAGGCTGATGTACATGCTCTGAAATACTCACCAGTCTAGTACATGGAAACCATAGGCGAGTACTGGTAGAACTTTAAGAAAGGTCATGAATTCTCCTTCCTTTGTGACTGGTATTCCCTCGGGTAGACAATGTTCTGAGATCAACTGTGATGGGCTGTAGTCTTTGATATAACGAACAACTTAAACTTCACCCCATTGTACATTGAAAAAATGTCTGATAATGTTCTGGTATGGTTCGCTTTATGGGGTTTAACATCCCAGAGTGATTCAGGCTAAGAGAGGCGCTGAATGTAAGGGCTGCGGAAATTTCTGCCTGCCAAGTGGGTCCTTTAACGTACACTGTCATCGCACCGGCATACGGGAGCCTTCCTTTTTGCTTCCAGCAAAAAGTTGTTGCCGTGGCCGAGATTTGATCCATTACCCTTGGGCAGAATAGTTCAGCGCCGAATCCACTGCACCATTGCGGCGGTTTAGATAATGGAGAAGCTATGATATGACACCAGGCTGCCCTCATACACCCTCACGGGATAGCAAGCTGAGGTTATGAGAAAGTATTGTAGTAATGTGGCTTGAAAACTTTTTAGTCCCTTGGTAACGCGTGTCTTCTAGGGTAAACTAAAAAGGTCGTGAAATGGCTGAACAGTGTTCCTCTGATGACCTCTTTGGCATCTTGAGGGGAATGTCTTGGCTGATTACCGGGACCGCTTCGCGGGCCAACCTGTCCGCCATGTCCCTGGCGATGATTTCTATGTGCGAGGATACCTGCTAGAGACATGTTCGGATTCTCCACGAGGAGTAAACATATTGTCACGCCACACAAGAGGCAAGCCAAAGTTCAGCACGGTTCCAGTGCTGATAGCTCGGCTGCCGTCTTCTTTCAAAACATGATTATATTCAAGTGCAACCTAATTTCACCTTGTAGTATTATCTCCCCTCGCAATAACATCTAGTCGCGAGATTCGTGCTTTCTTTTGCGTGTAAGATAATGGAACAAATAAAGGAAACTAAACGGCGGCAGAACGCTCCTGGCTAATGAACAACACAAAATGGATCGCAGGCCATCACAGGGTGAAGTAAGGCTTCATGCGGATAGGGTACCTCAGGTTCAATTTTACTACCTGTACCATGCAAAATAGCGTCGGGAATAATTTCATAAATTTCATCGGAGAGATGGCATATCTCTTTTAGGGCCCAATGTAGATAGTAACTTCGATGTTCCTAGGACCTGGACAGTGGTCCACATCCACACTTGGTCCACGGGGCGGCACTCGACCGTACCTAGTAGCTATTATTGGGCATTCAGGATGGCTGTTGGGTGTCCTCCACGTACGTAACAAATTCCTCGGCAAGCGGAATATAGGAGTCTGTTGTAACGAATTATGCAATTCTATTTTTTTTACTATTGCCCTGTTAGTTAGGTTTATTTGATGACTTTAGCGCTCAAATTCCTCACTTCACATGGTGGGCCGCCTTATGTTAAAGTTGTATTCGTACCGCGGGAATGTTCCTTAGCGTCTGTAAATTTGGCGGACAGTTAACGTGGTTATCTTCATATTATTAGGTTTTGGCAGGAATAGTCTATATATTACTGTGTATTTTTCACAGAACAAAGTTGCTAGTCTGAATTAGTTTTTGTCTCGCCTCTTCTGAGTCTTTACCTCGGTAGTGTTTCAACTACTGCACACCTGCAGACCTATTTCTATTACCGTTATTTCATGTAAGTTACTAGAACACACAAGATTTAAAAACGACAAGGGAACTCCTTCAAAATCAGAATAGTTTAGGAATTTCCACTATGGTTTCCATCGAACTCTAAGCCCTAAAATCCAACAGCTCGAATTTACGCAACGAATTTGTCAGCATTTAGATATAGGTGGACAAGCTAACAGCATTTTGATTCGCTTCTCCAAAGCTTTCGACACTGTTCAGTACCCAATACTCCTCAAAACACTTGACTCTGTTCTGAAGAAGCACTGAACAAGGGTAAATTGGGTACGCCTCAGTGCGCAGGTCGAGCCAACGTTTCGATAAGTGGACTTGGGTTCGTATGGTGGGCCGCCCTAGGCCGCCTTAGACGAAGACAAGTCCACTTGTCGGAACGTTGGCTCGACCTGCGAACTGAGGCGTATCCTATTTGCCCTTGATCAGTGCTTCTTCATGCCGTGTAAACCATCTTCTTCCTCTCGTTCTACCTGACTGTTCTAAGTAACTCTTCCCTGGTTATTTGGATATCCAGCTCCTTAACACATCCCTTTACGTTTCCGAACTTTAATTGATCTATTTCCTCTGTTCTTTGTTTTTCATGTAGTGTTTCACAATTTTCAGTTTAGGTAGGCTTCCGCTTGAACCCCTGTTATATAACAATAAGCTAACGCGTTGCGCATCTATTATGATTTTTTTCCGCTAAAGACTGCGCTCTGTTATATAACAATAACATACTGCTTGAACACAGCTTATTGGTAGATTTTCTAAATGTTGTAAGTGGTGTAAGTAACTGCAAATGAACGTTATCTTTAAAAGTGGTTTCATTCCTTTTCCCAGACGTCCATTCACTTTACATTTCAAGTACATATTTCATGGTTAGGATTTATGAAAACATGCTGCATGTATACTACTTCATTCATTTTCTGCATGACACATAATGCTCGAAACACATCGAGTTCTCGCATATCAAAGCTTGCAAACGCTTGGGCGGTTCCACGGTAGATTGCGTAAGGCACAAAGCGATGCCAAACTGTTGAAATAACACTCATTTATCCGCTCCGTTCTTGATTACAGCTTGATTTCACGAAATCGTTGTCATAAATTTTACATTTAAAAATCCAGTCAGTTTCTAAAACAATTAGTGCCTATCAATTTTAATCACTGTAGCTGAGGGGCGCATGTCATTTTGGCACTGAAGGGCCACACACGTCCTTACAGTTTTTACAATCAGGTGGTTAACATTTATTTCTATCTCGGACCCCGCAAGGCAGCGTCCCCAGTGCTCCTTGCCCGCCTTAGATACATACCGATTGTCACTATCTGCACAAATGGATGAGCTGTTAACAAAGAGAGGTATCCAAAACTAGCTGAGTCTTAGAGGTGCCCCAGTGATCCTAGTGCGGAGAAAGGATGATGTCAGAAGGGATTTTTAGATTGATCGCCGACGTCTAAATGCGATGGGTCTAAAGCCTTCTCCTCCGACGTGTAGCCAAAGCCACCGACTGTCCATTTTTGGATTCTTACTTTTTGATTATTCTTCATTTTTCGTCACATCAAGGGGATGCAGTGAATAAAAACACAAAGGTCATGACAGAAATCTCAGCCACGTACAAAAGCAAATTTCTACAGCGCAACAAACTGGATTCCAAGTGAAGGAAAGCGTAATAGGGGGCGGCAGAAAGTTAGGTGTGTGGATGAGGTTAAGAAGTTCGCAGGGGTCAAGTGGAGGGAGCTCGCACAGGACCGGGTTAATTGGAGGAATATGCGCGAGGCTTCCGCCCTGCAGTGGGTATAGTCAGGCTGAGGATGATGAGGATAAAAAATTGAAGCACATAAATGTATAAGGCACATTTCCCTGAAAAGCACAAAACATCAATAAAATGGTTGTTATTACATGTCATACACACGTGTGTATTACATACTTTCACATAGTGGTTACAAGGGTATGGGCGAAAAACGACGAGGATTCAAATTAACTTAAATAAACTTCTTCTTGGGTTGACTTGCGCCTACAAAAGAGCCCGCAAGAGGGCTTAATGCAGCAGCGTAGTCGATCTGCAGTAAGTTTTTTCGTCACAGCTGTCGAAGCCGTAGTCGCCATCGCTTGAGGGACGGCCAGCAGCTGCTGGAAATCGCGGACGACGTCCATAAGCGTGGCTACTCGGGGCTGTTTGGACGATGCCAGCAGTCGTAATTTCTCGCGGAGGATGTCGCAGATACCTTCCCGCAGGCTATCTCCACATGTAGTTGAGACGTCATTTTGGTTTCTAGGGAAAGCTTGGCGCGGCGGCCGGCTCTACATAGGGTTCGGACCTCCAATCGTTTCTAAGTGCTTGCTACCTCTTTGGCGTTCTTAGGTGGCTGGAATAGAAGACCTGAAAAATGTTGGCATTTTACACCGCACATCAGAAAGTTTACCTTGCTGTCTTCGGTCATGGTGAGATCAGCGCCGTAGAAGACACGTTTCATCTCCTCAACATAAATCAGGACAGCCTCATTTGGGAGTTTAATTCTGGATTGAAGGTGGCCCTGGGCTCTTTCTTCCCGGATTGCAAAAGCAGTAAAAAACTCGTTCTTAAATGTCTCCTAATCCGTAAAATGTCTCACGATTTTCGAACCAGATTCAAGCAGAATCTTGAAGAGCAAAATAAACTTGCCTTTGCTTCTTTTCCTCATTCAAGGCGTTTACGTTGACACGCGTACAAACAAGTCGAGCAAATCTACCGCTTCCTCATCCGGTCGTCTTTGGAAGCAGAGGGCTGACGGGGCTGAATGAAAACCAAAAGGTTGTTTCGGCTCGACTGGTGCCCTTTTCAAGGACAGGTCACACTGTCGGGTTTCGGTATCTCTGCCAGATGTCACGTATGGCTATCAAGGCCATTGGTGAGATATGAGGAGGCTTGAAATCCGCTGGCATAAACTATTTATACGGCTGACTCGCCACGCAAAAGAATTAAGGAATCGGTGGTGGCAATAGCAGCAAGCGTCCTCGGCGGTATTCGGTCTACGAATGCCATTTTGACTCCTCAGCTCTCAATTCAAAGGCGGCGAAGAAAGATCTAGATAAAAACACGAACCCTGGAAGACTGTAGAATCTCAAGCACATGCCTGGAATCTTTCTCGATTATTCTGGAAGCATCTTCTGCAACAAAATAGATGATGAAGCCGCGTCTTGCGACAACGAGCATAAACAAACGAAGAGTACATAATCGATCCGTATGTTACAAGCACACTGTTAACGCAGGCCGGCGGCTTTTAAAGACAACATAAACTGAATGTTTCGCGACATTATTACACAGCCACACTACATAAATATTACAGCGCCCCTTGATATACATTTTGAAAGCATATACACGCAAACAAACTGTAGTGTAGCACTAACGTACGGTGGCTTCTAGAAGTTTTGGCAGAAGCTAGGTAAAAAGGTGTGTAGTGTGCCAAAGACGACGGGCAAACGAACAGGATGCAAGGGACTCCCTTTCTAGTTGAGCGCTCGGCTGTAACACCGACCTGGAATGGAACTTACTTTTACATTTGGTGTAGGCTTCTTCTCATTACCGCCTTTCACATTAGAGTTTCTTTGCGGAACCTCGCTTACACATCCGCTATGCCCGAGGCGACAAGCCAGCTAAAATGCTCCTATCACCCCTTCGCTGAATATTTTGTGTTCTGGTGTGCTCGAGCCAGAGTGACCCCAGCTTCCACAGAGGTGCAGATGACCAGGGCATTGACAATCGGCCGTCATCTTACGAAAGCGTACGCGCCCACAATAAGTGGGATGATATCACCAAGCTAACAGCGTCCTGTTCTACCTGACCGATGTCGCCAATTTATGGCTTCGAAACCACGAACACGACCTGACCACCTGGTTGGCCTTCAAGAGGAGGTTTTAGGAGCTGTTCGAGCGCCCCCCGGTGCGCGAACTGCGCCCCGAATATCTCCCCACGCCTGCTTTCAGCACCCCGAGTAAACGTTCACCTGTTACACAGTGGGCGTCGCTGATCTCTGCAAGCGCGTCAACCTCTCCATGCAGAGAGGCTGAGTACATTGACATCCTGAAGGGCTTATCTGGCGATTCCTGCAAATGTTGCTGGCCAGAAACCGGCAAACCATCACCGATGTTGTTCAGCTGTGACAAAGTTATGACATCACCTCCGCCCCGCCCTTATCTGCCCCCTCAGTGCCCCTTTATGAATCCATGGAGGGCAGCGACAACCGACCCATCTGCTATTCTTGTGCTTGTCCTGGCCACGTCGCGTGCAGTCGTACCGGGATGGTCCCCACCTGTAAAGCTTCAACTATGTACCTATTCCACCGGCACCTCTATGATCGCCTCTCTTCCTTTATTGTAAACTCTCAAAATGACAAAAAAACCTTAATAAATGTGAGAAAGCCCGCACCGCCTCCCTTCCTAATCGCTCCTCCCACTCTTCCCTCTGATCAGCGTCTCGCCGTCGTTCCTTCTGCGTCTCAGAACTGCGTTTTCTTCAAATTGCGCAAGTCATCCGTGTTTTCCGACTAATGTTATAGAAGTGTTAGTGGATGGCGTCGCCGTACTCGCATTAGGGGACGCTGGAGTTGCTGTATCTCTTATAAGTAGTGACCTTTGCCGCCGACTTCGTAAATTTACAACCCCTATCGCGAGTTTTTTTTCAGCTGCCAGCTCACACGACATGCAAACACTGGCTCAGACTGTCATCCAAGATGTTTTCTACGTCACCGAATTTCTTTTGCTGTCTCACTGATCTCACGAACTCATTATGGGTAGCGACTTTCTCACCAGTCTGCATGAAATTATTGAGTGTGCCCGTGCCAGCATGGAAATGGCTCGACTTTCACTGCCACGCCGTCAAACAGCTCCATCTATGCCGATAAGATATTTGTCGGAGATATTGGCGTCCCAGAGTGCTTGACAACCCTCGTTCCCATTTCCTGCGCCTGCTTTTCTTATTTGACTGTTCTTTTCACTCCAACTGATGCCTCTATATATTGCAATTGTTTACTCGTTCCTTTTCACGTTTTGACCTTCTTCGGAGGCTACAGCGCTGTATAGAGCCTTTGTTACAATTTTTGAGTTCAGTAGTTTCCGTTTAGGTCGTATATCAAGGCTTCTTTAACAGTGTTGGACGTCCTAGCAAGAGATGGTGGGACGAAAGATCTTCTTGCCTTCAGCAAGTTTAGAAATCTGGGAATGCATCTGTAGTCTCTAACCTGTTTCCTTGCTCCTCAACACTTCTTCGTGGTGGCCATCTTGGTCATGTAGTGTCTTGATTACGCTATCACATATGACGTCACAGACGATCCTTCCCCACTTCAGCTCGATGCTGTCACTTTAGCTGCTTTTCCATGCAGCGAAGACTGCACTTCACTTTTCTCTCGCTGTCTTGATGCCAGCTTTTCACCTGATCAACGCGACCAGCTCGTCAACTTGCTTAGGCGCTTCTATTCCTCATTCGACTTTCCCATGACATCTTCGGGACGCACATCTGTTGTTGCTCACTGTATCGACGTCGGTACAAACGCCCCATTGCGCTAGCACCTTATCGCGTATCGGCATCTGAACGTCGAGTTAACAGTCAAAACTACTGACAAATTTCAGCGCAGCGTCATCCAGCCGTCCAGACCCCTTGGGTGTGAGGAAGAAGGAAGACTCTATCCGGTTCTGTGCTGAATACCGGCGACTAAACAAGATTACGCGCAAAGTTGGGCGAGTTGGTGAACGTTCATGACGAAAAATTGCGCAAAA
Source organism: Amblyomma maculatum (assembly GCA_023969395.1). NCBI lineage: Eukaryota > Metazoa > Arthropoda > Arachnida > Ixodida > Ixodidae > Amblyomma > Amblyomma maculatum. The sequence continues at coordinate 134,635 of JAJIZL010004713.1, read as the reverse complement.
ATTACACAAATGAAGTACACAAGTTAGCGTTTGTCCGTGCCGTCCTTCCGTCCTTCGTGTACTTTTTGCGCTATTTTTCATAATGATTAGACGCAAACATGTGTACCCCCTTCCACGAATTGGTGGCGTGCTCAGTTGCCTGCAAGGTGCCGAATTCTTTTCATTTATGGACCTGCATTCAAGCTAATGGCAAGTGCCCATGACAGCTGACGATCGGCTGAAAACCGCAGTTGGGGCCTGTGACAGCCTCTATTAATTTAATGTCATGCAGTTTGAATTGTGCAACGCGCCGGCCATCATCGAGAGTATGATGAACACAGTTCTGTGCAATCTCAAGTAACATGCCCGTCTATGTTATCTGGATGATGTTTTCATAATTTCAAAATAATTTCCATATTATCTCGACAGCCTCGAGCGTATGCGTTTTGGAATCACTGAGCACTATTCTCAGTGATTCCAAAACGGCCCTTCGCAACATCGTCAGGGGTCGTATCTCCTCCACTGCATTCAAAATTCTTAGTGGGTTGTCAAAAGATAGGAACGTAGTGGATCTCGTATGGGTCCCGGCTCACTCGGGCGTCCCGGGGAACGAGGCCGCTCACCAATATGCTCGAATTTTTGTCAACCGAGCTGGTAAGGGGATCTCTGACGCGGGTTCCCGACGGAGTGAGACTCTGGATACCTGCCAGGCCATTACCACTTACTAGAAAGAGCTCAGGGTGAGCCTGCCTACTCCGCACGCTCCGCTCAGCCGAGACCAGGCTACCACGTGACGGCGGCTGGAAACGCGGTCGCAGCCAAACCCTTGGACTTACGTCAAGATCTTTCCCGATATAGTAAATCCGTACTTCCAGCAGTGCGGCGAGCCTGCCACCTTAGACCATATAATCTGGGACTGCGCGGAGGATCCGCCTCCGGCAGATCTAGTACCATCTCCCTCACTAAAACACTGGGAAGCTGGTCTCGCCAGCCGGTACCCAGACGTCCAGTCCAGGGCCTCAGCAAGAGCGCGAGAGGTGGCTTACAGACTTGGACTGCCGGCCACCTGGAGCAGCTGAATGCAGCCCAAGGCAAATACCAATCGCTGACAAATAAAGTTTTTTTCTCTCTCTCTCTTTCTCTCTCTCTCCAGCTCCATCATGCCACAGATTCCCTTGTGTGGCCTTGGGTTTCTGGTACTACCTCCAGCCTCTCTCCCAAACTCGCTCTCAGACACTACCGGCCATAACGTGCTATTTTATTTGCCAGACCTCTCCAGTGAGCTTTATTAAAGAACCGCTTGCACCTGCACGTAACATGCATCGCTGCTGGAGTGAAGCAGTGCACGTTGACCACCTGAAGCCGTGTGACGACCCACCTGTGGGTCGTCGCACGATTAACGATGAAGCGCTCAGTTTAGTCATGTAATAAGCAAACTGTGAGAGGAAATAGAATTTTTTTGAAGAAATTGGTTGCAATTTGTTAAATACCTTTTGAATAGATCACCACCGATCTCACGTGTCCCGTAGACTTCGAATGTATATAATAATATATTAGCACTTTCCTAATTATTGTCTTGGCTCTTTCACGAGGCCGGGCTGCATTACTGGACGTTTTAGCTGGCTAGCCATGTTGGTGACCCCCCTGTGTCTTCCTCTCTCAAGCTCCCCACTGGCTAGCCCGCATCCCAGGACGCTGAATAAAGATACCTTCAGGGAAAACTTACTTTGGCTGCTCTGGCTGTTTGACTGAGGTATTTGGTAGGGCCGTGCGGGGTATTGTCCTGTGTACTCTAACTTCGAAGACACCTTTAAAACCAGTTCCGAGTGCGTGGACAGTTCTGAAAACAAGGCGAGCCGTCACCTGCCAGACCTACAACAGAGTTCAGCGGTCTGAAAACATCTCCATAGCCAAACCTACCTTAAGCAGCAATACTCCTCAGCAGTTTAGAACGGTCCCGCCGTTTTTCCTCCATACACCTCGGTCACCACCTTCTTTCCACTAGTGATAGGTTCCAGGACGCTCAGAAGGAGAAGGTGGAGGAAAAACATTATTAAGCATAGAATTCAATGCAGGTAGGCCTCCTGGGTCTCCGCACGATCCCATTCGCGATCTAAGCTTCATGTGATGTTGATCCATGACGTATGCGGCCCGGCTGACGACGATCTTCTGTCTGGCCGCGTCCGCTGACAGCAGTGAGGTCTCCCAGTCCTAGATTCGGAGAGGCACCGGCCCGGCAGGGGGAGGAGACGCCGGGCAGGGTAAGAAAATTGGGGTAAGGGTAGCCATGGGGTGGGAGCTCAAAGTGCATATGGGGGATATCACCTTAAATTTCGAAAGTATAGCTGTTATCGGCAGCGTTCGTGTCTATAGGCAACGCGAGATTGTTCTCTGGTTGATGGGTGGGGCAACGGATAGATAAGGCGCTATGCACGGGAGCTTGCAGTGAACTCAGCAAACGAGTGCATACGCTCGTTCGAGAAAGCCCCCACAAGTTCTGTCTGTGCCCTATTTCTAGAACCTCAGGCTAAGGAGTCGGCGGCGTTGCCGGGATTTCCCGATTGCGCAGGCATCCAAATGAGCTCAACCCGTCGGGGGAGGTGGGGGGTGGGCATGTGCAGCAGGCGGTGCGCCGGGGGATGAGCCCGGCCCCTGGCATAATTTAGAATGACAGTTTTTGAATCATTAATTACATAACTAGCATCTGTGCATGCCAGAACAATAGCTACAGCGGTCTCCTCGGCTTCCTCAGGGGTAGTGCCTGAAGGAAGCTCGAAAGTTAGGGGGAAATGTGGGGGCAGGTTGGCCAGTTTTGATCGTATGCCGGGCTCTTCAACTAGTGGGACGGTAAGCGCAAGCTACAAAACGTCTACTTCTTATTGCTGCATTCGGTCAATACATGGTACGAGGATTACGAACCATTTTTACCACCTGGGAAGCTTTTCGCCCAGAGTTCTTGGCTACATTTTGTACCGACGAGTGGAAAGGGAAAGCTGAACTTGTCCTGCACTCAAAATCGCAGCAGCCAAATAAAAGTGTTTCCATGTTGGTTGAAGACAACCGGGCCGATCCAGCTATGCGCGAGGCCAAGTACGTGCCCCACCTGAAGCACGTTTAGAGGAACGCCTGTTTGCAAAACTTGTCTGCGACTGTCCGAGAACCATGGCAGTATTTTAAAAAGAGCCAGCGGGTAGGGAGTGCTTCTTGCAAGAGCGGGTGCCAAGTACTGACCACTGGCTTCTTTAACAACCATTCATCACTGCATGCGTACGTCGCTGCCCACTGAGAAACTTCGAGAGTTTGTGTGGAACATTGTGCGGGAAGAGCTCTAGAAACTCCGCTTCGAATCTCCAAAGGCAAGTGTCGCTTGAGTAGCGGACATGGTCCGGGATGAAATCCAGCGAGAGGTGCAGTCACGTTCAGTAACACCACAGCCTCAGCCCTGCGTAACGGCATACTACGATGTACTACGAAAACCTGTGGCAGTGCCGGAAGCCTTTTCTCTTGTTACTACTTTAACTCATGTGCAGTACCAAGTCCCTGCTGTGCATGCACCGCAGGAAGAATTCTGGCCAACCATCCGTAAAGCGCACGTGTGTCGAGAGTGAATCAACCGACTATGATGATACGACAGGGGGAGCCTGGCAGCATTCTGCCCAAATTTCCGCACCTCAAAATTAGTCGCGTGAGGTTTAGTTTTTCTATCGACGCACATCACCAAAGGCACTGTACTGCCGCTCACGTGCAGCCCCGGACCGCACAACAACGCCAGGCCCGATTCGCATTCCCAAGAAGACTCTCTGGCCAGTTCAGAGGCACGTCCTCACGATGGCAAAACTAAAGATGACGTCTTGAAGGGGTAGGGCCACCGAAGCCAGAGAATTAAGAGCCTCCACCGAATGACCTGCTGCAACGTGCCAACAGAAGGCTACTTGACCCGACGTGCCTAACGACGAGCTGCGAAAAATGGTTTCCAAGAAAATTGCAATAACCACCGAAAAGTATATATCTAATGCACTTGTGGGAACCGGCGCAACTATTTCGGTTGCGAGCAGTCAGCTGGCCACTACCCTCAGAAATGTTCTGACGCCTTTGACGACCAATGATCTGGACAGCGGGCGGTCGTGTGGTGGTTACCGCCACTTAGCTAAAACTTCTTGATAACGGAGCAGTACACGGATCAACAATGAGTGATATACTGGATTAATCCACAGTGGCTAAGACTTGCCAACGATAACTAGCAACTCAAGAAAATCCGGATACGCTCGAGGTGGCAATGTTTTTGAATAAGACATGGCTTGCACTGGAAGGTTTGGCAGCAGTAAAAGAATGCGCAAGAAGAGGGCTTGCACCGCCGGCGAATGTTATACGATGCCGTTGAAAAGATCGCGTGCCTAGACGCATCTTCCCGTCTCGCTCCATTTCTTTTATGTCTGTTTTCTTTCGATCACACCTCTCTGCGCTATTGAATACCATCTGTATTTCTGCCCCCGAGCAAGGTTAGCGGACGAACGCTGTCTCACGCCTTCAATCATTCGACTACATGTAATAGCATTCAATACAGAAATATGTTTGTAACGTGAGTGCTAGCCAGCTCCTGGCCAGCCGACACGGGCCGCCAAATTCTCGAGCAATCGTTGCCAACTATGTCGGCGTGCAGTCGCGGTGATGAGCTCGGGCACCCAATGCCAGCCAGTTTGGCTGGCTGTCATTGCCATTACCGATCATTGGCCGACTGCCGACAGGTTTTCAGTCGGCCAATCATGCCTGGATATAGAACGGCTATTGATACCTATTGACACTAAGTCATACTCTTATAGTTGCCGTTTCTTTTTGCTACCTACCTCCCGCAATACATATCTCACTAAGCCATGTAATATTAGTGTTTATGCTTGCGACTTCTTCGAACTCCACTTACCGGACTGGCCTCAATAGAAAGGTTCTAGCGTTAAACATCGCCCAGGTAAGATTTTAATTGTTTCATCACGGAGCCTAACATTCTTAGCACTCTCAGCTGCGCCACAGGCTTGATGGCCATACTCTGTTGCTCCACAACGACTGCGGTCTCAGGACCTGCGGTTAGAAGTATTGAACGAGGTTGCTGCCAATTACTGTGCCAGAGTAGCCAAACTCCTGTTCTGGTACCGCGAATTTCCAAAGGCGTTCAACGCCATGAAGTCGCACCCCAGAACTGCTTGTCCAAATCTAACCAAACGAGAATTATTTTGTTCCAGGGTAGTATTAAGGGGCGCCAGGATGCAAATCACGATCGTTTTGCAAATGTGGCAGATGATCTACCGATTCACAAAACAGTACACTGTTTGAAACTTTGCGTCTCCGTGTTTACAAGACGATGTAAATCTTTTATATGGAACCTTCGACACCAAACCGAATAATTACAAAGCTAGTCATTTGCTTTTACCAAACACTAATACTATATTTGAAAAATACTTTGTTTCACCACAACAGGTGTTCCGTTTAAAGAGTTATAAATTTGTATTAGGTGGGATACGCGAACGGCGCTGCGCATTTTTATTATTGCCTCATTATATCGTGAGGCTATGATAGCATGTCATCTTTGTTTTAGCCAGCCAGCAACCTCATAGCCCTCCTAGATACTGCATGAGTATCTTAGGGTTGCGTGCAGTGCACACAAGGCAGATACGTGAATTGTAACATTGTAGTCCCGTCAGGTTTCAAATTGGAAAAACAAGCTTTCAACATTTACTTCAAATAAGATTTGTTAAATACTGAATAATCGGTCACCAAATATATGTGCGCATATAGTCCTACATGTAATGTTTACCTGTTCACAGCTTATGCTTCCTGCATACGTGTCGTATTGTGAAATTACTGCATCGACCCGGTTACGTCAGTACGACCTCGCCCAGTCTCTAGACTTAATCCAAGTAATCAAGCTTTGATGCGCTTTGCACTCTCTTCATCCTTTTTTATTTTATCCTGAAGGTAAGGCTTTGTTAAAATCATCATCATCCTCCTCCTCATCATCATCATCAGTCTGAATATACCCACTGCAGGGCGAAGGGCTTTCCCATATTTCTCCAATTAACCCGGTCCTGGTGCTAGCTGCATCCACTTGGCCCCTGCGAACGTCTTGACCTCATCCATCCACATATCTTTCTGCCGCCCCCTGCTACGCTTTGCTTCCCTTGGAATCTAGTTTGTTACCCTAAGCGACCATCGGTTATCCTTTCTTCGCAATACATGTCCGCCCATGCCCATTTCGTCTAGTACATGATTTCCACTAGAATGCCAGTGATATGAGTTATTTCTCTGACACACTACACGTTTTCTATCTGTAAACGTTATCACTATCATTTTCTTTCCATAGCTCTCCGCGTTGTCCTTAAGTAAAACCCTTTTTGTCAGCCTCCACGTTTCAGCCTCGTAGGTAGGTACAGGCAAGATGCACCTGTTGTGTACTTTCCTCTTGAGCGATACCGGTACGCTGCTAGTCATAATATGGGAGCGCTTGCCGAATGCGCTTCATCCCAATCTTATTGTCCTTGTTATTTCTCTTTCATGGTCCGGATCTGCTGTTACTACCTGTTCTAAGTAAACATGTTCACCTAATACTTCCAGCACTTCGCTGCTTAACCTAAACATCTGTTCCTTCCCAATGCTGTTGAACATTACCTTAGTCTTCTGCATATCGATTTTCAAGCCTACATTTCTACTTTTCCTGTCTAGATCTTCTACCATTATTTGCAGTTCAGCCCCTGAGTTATTTAGCATGGCAATGTCATCAGCAAATCGCAGATTACTAAGATATTCTCCATCTACCCTTATCCCTGACTGCTCCCATTCCAAGTCTCTGAATACTTCTAAGCAGGCTGTGAACAGTAATGGCAAAATTGTGTCTATCTGCCTAACACATTTCTTTATAAGAATATTGTTGCTTTCTTTATGCCGAGCTATGGTTGCTGTGCAGCCCCTGTATTGTCACGTGATGGTGACAAGGGCGATGACACAAATGAAGAGTCTTGGAGTGCAGGGAAGAAACTCTTTATTGGGCTGACTTCAGCCCGCAAAAGAACTAAGCAACTCGACGGCGGCGATAGCAACAAACGTGCTCGTCGATCGTCAAACTATGAATACCCGTTTCACTTGTCAGCACTGATTTTAAGGCGGCGAGGAAAGGTCTAGATAAAGCCGCAAACTGTACAAGTATGACCTGAAACATTGTAGAAACACGCGCGAGCGGCTGGAATATACAAGATCTGTCCCTACGCATCGTTCGCGACGAATAAAACGATAAACGCGTCGTATCGCGACAACGAGCATAAACATAGTATACAGAATTGATCAGCGCGCCAGAATCACAATGATAAGGCCGCATGTCAGCGGTTATCGTACAAGAACAAATAAAGATTTAAACAGCACGCGGCATTATATATCTTCCAGCACTTTCACGTAGGCTCGTCTACACCGGCCCTGATTTCGCAATACCTGCAACACCACCGAGGTTTCCATTGAGTCAAATGGTTTTCGTAATCAATCAATGCTTTGTATAAGGGCTCGTTATATTCCGAACATTTTTGTATTATCTAGTTGATCGTATGAATGTGATCGATAGTAGAGTACCTTTTTCGAAGACCTGCTTTATCGTTTGTTTGGTTGCAGTCTAAAGGGGTCCTGAGTCTATTAGAGATCACCTTGGTAAACACCTTATACGTAACAGACAGTAAGCTGAGTGCTCTGTAATTGTTCAAATCCTTAGCGTCCCCTTTCTTATTAATTAAGGTTCTTAAGATTCTGAATTGAGAAATTCTTCAATGGTTCCGGTACTGTCGATGACACCAGGCACGGCCTGTACAGGGTGGGCAGCGTTTCTAGCACGGTGTCTCCCCCGTCCTTCAACAAATTTATGTTGGCCTGATCCTCGCCAGCTGCTTTCCTCCTTTTCATAGTTTCTAATGCTTTCTTATCTTCGTCCTTCGTCTCTGGCGGAACGTCTGACTGCATTTCTCTACCGCCAACCTCATTATTGCCCTGCCTTCTTTGGCTACCGTTGAGATCAGCATAGAACTCCTCGGCGACTTTGACTATCTTGTCCATATTCGTGATGGCATTTCCCGCCTTGTCCCTTTGCGCATACATCTGATTATTGCCTATGCCCAATTTCTCCTTCATTGCTTCAAGGCTGCGCCCGTTATTTACAGCATTCTCAATTTTTTTCCATGTTATACTTCCTTATATCGGCCATTTCACTCTTAATGATTAGCTTTGATATCGCTGCGAAATCTATCTCGTCTGTTGGATCGGAAGCTTTCATGCTTTGGCGTTTCTTAATCAAATATTTCATCTCCTCAGACAGCTTACCGGTATCCTCTCTAACCATCCTACCGCAAACTTCTACAGTGCTCTCATTAATGATATCTCTGAAATTTTCGTTTATTACTTCCAGGCTAATGTTGTCATCCTCGGCTAGAACTAAATATTCTGTAGCGATATCCTGAACTTTTCTACCTTCCCCCTCGCCACTAATTTGTTGGTGAATTTCTTTCTTACTATTCTGTTTTGTTCCATTGTCAGATTTAAACTAATTTGAGACCTTACCATCTCGTGGTCATTGCATCGCACCTTCCTGGCTACCTCTACGTCCGCATAATGGCGGGGTTAGAAAACATTATGAAGTCAATTTCATTTTTGTCTTCTGGTTATGATTTTCCATGTCCACTTCTGGTTCTTTCGTTTTATTGGCTACTATAAAAACAAAGGAATTGATAGGTAAATCTATGAAAAAGGAATGTTTACACATAATGGTAAGACGTTTACCACACTAAGAATTGCTTGGCTAAACCTGCGTGTGGCCTGTGTTAAACATGAGTGTGTGGCTGTCAAGAGCATAACCAGACATTGCCTAATAATGTTATAGCCAATAGTAGGCTGACATCAAGCTTCGTTCTCCCGGGCAAAACTTTGGTATGGCCAGAAGGTAGGCCAAATATTAATTTTTATTTCCCAGCGCGTACTCATTTCACCATACATGTTTCGCTCCCATAGGAGCGCACAGTATTTTCGCCACATTCACTGCACTCTTGCATTGTCTCCTAATAATTGGGTGCCACCATCCGAGCAGCTGTTCCATCACATCTTCAGATCACATGATATCGCTTTTATACCACGTTTAGCAAAAACATCTGGTATCAGCTGCAGCTTTCAACAAGCATGGTGTCACTGTCTTTGTGATTTAGTACTCGCTTTCCATAAAGATAATGCATTTATGACAGGGATTGTTTCCTGCTTTTTGCCGCATGAGGACAGTAACTTCATTGCAATCTTTTCAGTGGCAAGTATTTCCAGAGAAAATGATTGTTCTTCAACCTTAATGTATCAGGAAAGAATGGATCGGTGTGCTTGGTGCGGCTGGTGCTTGAGAAACATCGGCCTGGACAGCAACCAAAATCATGATTAGTACAAATGTGGAACGGGGAAAATGTTTCCGTTCGATCTATTAAAATATATTCCGGGAACACCGTGAAATCTGTGCTGCAGAAATGCTAAAGCGTCAGCTCCGCTGGGGTACACTGCGGATTATGTTTGCTCTCATTAGCATTATAAAATAAATAAACCGTCATCCTCATCACTACTGTCATCATTATCATTACCGTTATTGTCATCGCTGCTATATTTTTAACGGTAGACAAGAATTATGATTTTCGTGTCACGATCCGTTTTTTTTTTCCAAATCTGCCAACCACCCGTTTCTTGTATCTGTGCTCCTTAGGCGTCCTATTCCTCATTTTTCTTACTTATTGACACCGATCGGGCAATCTCGTGAGGGTGCTTTAAGGGGATTCCTTAAGGAGGTGGCTGATACTTTGAATTTTATGACCGTGCGTTTCTCTATAGATTACCTGTAAAGCCTGTCGAGAAAACAAATGACCCAGGCTTTCACTGAGTTTTTGTTCCCCTCATCGTTGTATCGGGAGCCTTCTCTGGGGTTTTTGAACACCACTGTTTTAAAATGTTAGGCGATTTTGCATTCAGGCAGCCGAAATAGTCCTCTTTTTCAAACTACACATAGCGAAATTTCCTGTCAAGACTTTTTTCTTTATGATAAGGAGAGGTTTTGCCCTGGACGGTGAATTGCTGTGTCTGTAATATGCCTGAGACAATTGATCATTGCTTTGTTCTGTGTCAAGATGCTATGTGTATTTCGGACATACTACAACGAACTGTTAAGAACAAACATTACGCCGTTTGCTATTAGATTTTTGCATCTCGACAAACCCTCTGTTGTGCCTTATGATGTATTTGTGATGATGGGACTGTTCAGTCTTTGGAAAAGCCGTATGATGGACAGACATGCCGAGCCACGAAGATCTTCCAAATCCGTGATAACATTCCATTTAACTATTCGGCTACATTGAAACTCTATGGGCAATACCTAGCGTCTACGCCAAGTAGTCTCTTTCCTAACGATGCTGCGATGCTCAACATTAGCTGTTGTTTGCCTCGTAGTTAAACATGGAGTTACGCGATAGCTACCTGCATCGCTGTTACGTATGAAGTATTTGCTAGGTTATTGCTAATAGAATCAAGACAATCTTAAACTGCAATCAAGCAAAATATCAAGCAGGTTTTCGGAACGGCTACTCTATTATCGATCATACCTATGCCATCAACAAGAAGATAGACAAATGCTCGGAATATAACCAGCCGTTATATATAGCATTCATTGATTACGAAAAAGCATTACGAAACCACGGCGGTCCTGCGGGCATTGCAAAACGACAGTGCAGATGAGTCGTACGCAGATGTACTGGAAGATATTTATAGTGGCTGCAAAGCAACACTTAGTCCGGCATAGAAAAAAGTAAAAAAATGTCTATTAGGAAAGGAGACGCAACCTCCCCACTACTATTTACAGCTTGCTTAAAGAAGTATTCAGAGTTGGAATGGGAAGAGTTAGGGATAAAGGTAGATGAAGAATAAATCAGTAATCTGTGATTTGCTGATGACATTGCCTTGCTAATTAAGTCTGGGGATCAACTGCAAAAGTTGATTGGTGACCTAGACAGGAAAAGTGGAAAAGTAGGCTTGAAGGTCAATATGAAGAAGACTAAGTAATCCTCAACAGGCGCGGGAAGGAACAGCAGTTCAGATAGCGAAGCACTAGAAGTAGTAGGCGAATATGTCTACTTATGACAGGTAGTAACAGCAGATCGGACCATGAAAGGGAAATACCAAGAAGAATAAGAATGGGATGGAGTGCAATCGGCAATTCATCTTAAAGGAGCGCGCAACACAAGACGAAAAGGACCAAGGGATGACACGAGGGCTAGTTCCTTTTTGCCTTTTGTTTCGTGCTGCTTTAAGATGAATCCAATCCAACTCGCCTAGTTTTCTATGCTCATGAACTGCATTCGGCAAGCAGTCCCACAATATGACTGACAGCTTACCGGTATCGCTCAAGAGGAAAGTACGAAACAGTTGCATCTTACCTGTACTTCAGTTCAGTTCAGTCGTTCAGTCGTGTCCGACTCTTCGTGCCCTATGGACCATATCGCGCCACGTTTTCCGGTCTCTCACTATCTTCCTAACATCACATAACTTCATCTGCAGCGCCTCGAGGATGCCATCTAACCATCGCGTTCGCTGCCTACCCCTTCTCCGATAATCCTCACCTTCCCCAACATCAAATCTTTCTCCAGCGACTCCTCTCTTCTCATCAGACGACCAAAGTCGCTGAGCTTTAACTTTAGAATTTGACCCTCCCGTACTCACCTATGGGGCTAAAACGTGGAGGCTAACAAAGGGGGTTTAGTTAAGTTGAGGACAACAAAATTGGCTGTGGAAAGAAAAATGGTAGGGGCAACGTTAAGAGATATGAAGCGCGCAGAGTGGGTCAGAGATATAAGTCAAGTTACTGACATTCTAGTGGAAATTAAGAAAAAGAAATGGGCATGGGCAGGACATGTAGGGCGAAGAATGTATAACCGATGGTCGCTTAGGGTAAGAAGCTCGATTCCAAGGGAAAGAAAGCGTAGCAGGTGGCGGCAGAAAGTTAGGTGGACGGATGAGGTTAAGAAGTTTGCAGGGGTCGAGTGGATGCAGCTAGCACAGAACCGGGTTTATAGGAGAAATATGGGAGAGGTCTTCGCCCTGCAGTGGTTATAGTCCGAGTGATGATGATCATGATTATCTGCAAGGCTACGCAAGAGATGGCTTCTGCTTTAAGTAATTTAATCTATGGTTTCAGCTTTATTTTTTGACCACTAAACTGTAAGGAGGCGGAAGCGTTTGTTTCGTAGTGGCCGGAACCCTCCACTACAGCACCTCTTTGTTTTCACTTCCACCTTCTGATGATGCGATAGCATAAGCTACCAGCCACCATTTAAAACCCAGCTTTAACCAAGCCCTATGAATGTGCCTGCATTATCTAGGGCTAACATTAATGCAGAGGGTTTGGTAGGCTGACTATGATATCACCCTCCGATATGACAGCAGTGGCCCGAATCGGCAGCTCCCGCCAAAACCAGTCCTGCCTATGTCCAGTTAGTGCTCGGCCTGTGAACTGCCAGCTACTGCCTACCACGACATCTTTTATTGCGAAAGAAATACTACTCTAGGTTTCGAGCCTTCAGTGCAGCACGGCGGTAGCCACGTCTTACCCATGTGACGCTGTGACGTCACACCCGACGTGACACTAGGGTGAGAGCTAGGCTCCCAACTGAAGCGGTCGGCGTAGCGCGGCGATAGCCACGTCTTGCCCACGTGATGCTGTGAAGTCACACCCCACGTGACACAAAAGCGAGAGATGGGCTACCAAATCAAGCGGTCGGAGCCACGACTCAGTTAGCAAGAGCTGCCAACTTGGGTCTCTCGTTTCACATGGGACGGTTATGTCATAATCAGCCTACTAGGAGCCCGGCATTCATGTTACCCCTCTAGGCCACTACGACACATTCATACGGCTTGGTTAAAGCGGGCTTTTATATGTGGGCTAAGGAAGAAGAAAACGAGATGAACGCTCGGTCACCCGCAGCTAATGCTTTAGCTCAATATTTGATACAGCAGCGTTGAACTCTTGTAATTTTTTTCTTCTGTTTCTTCTTCTTCTAGCATATGTTAAGCAACGGCTCAAATTCAGTGTAATCACGTCCAAGGTGCGACCACGACGAAAGCGCGATCAAAGCGAACAGGCGAAGTGGCTGGCGTAATGTAGCTCTCGCTACAAAAATGATTGCAAAAGTCAATATCTCCTCACTGTCTCTGAAGTGTCGGAAAGATCCTGTGATATTTTAAGTTTGCAGATATGTATACTTTCTGCTACCATATTGCTCACTTCAATGGCAACAGCCCTTTTCTTTTTAAAATACAAGAGTTTATTTCATCCAGGTGGTTCAAAGCCACCATGAACTTCATCTGCTAAAAATTTCTATGGACACATGGATTAATGGACTCTGCTTTTGCATGAAGTCCACGTTTGAAGCAATGGGAATTTATGATGCTATTCGCACAGTGGAATGTTATTGCCGCTCATCTGATCCGTAAGTATAAAGCCTAACGTATATTTAAATTCTTTTCAACTGCGTTTTAGCTTACATTTGTACGAGATACTGTCGTATCCAAGCGAAAATCATAGCTACTTGTAAAACAAGAGGATATAAGCAAAGTAGCTGAGATAAGAAATGCGACAGAATGACATCCCACATTAGCTTCCCAGCAGACTTGAACCAGCTAAACTGGCCAAAGATCATTTATATTTGTTGCAAATGAGCTAGGCACCCGCGTGTTTTTCGGCACTGTGTGACCGGTTGTAACGAGTATGGCTTATTAAGGGCCTGTCACACTAGCACAACACGACGCTGACGCAGACCCGACAACGACACCGACGGTCGGCCAACTCGTCGGCCGACTGTGTCTGCGGCCGACCAAGCTGTCACACTAGCCCGACGACGACACCAACACGACGAAAAACCAAATGTCTTTCCAGTGTGACAGGCTTTGAGGCCGGGGACACTGAAAAAACCAGTCTGCCGACAGTCGGTGACCGAGTCTTCCCGAGATCGGCCGCCGAGCAAAAACTTTCTCGAAACGCAAAGCCGACTCTGTACACCACGTCGAGGGCGAATGCCTTTCAGCACTAATATACGTAAAAAAGTAGAATCAATGCCTAATCCCTGACCAAAACGCGAGCGTGAGCCGCCAAAGTATACTCGGGGCAGCCGAATGCGCGTGAAATATCAACGGCAGCGTTTTCTTTTGGGGCGAGTGAATTCGGGACGCATATATTTGCGGCGTGTGTCGGGACCGTGAGCAATCTTTCCGCGTTTCCGAACAGCACAGAATAGTGCAAAATGAACATAGTGGGTGGCAAAGAAATTATGAAAAGAAGCGATTATTTTCCTGAAGCCAGCCTAGAGCTGCCGATTCTACTGTGCACTTCGATCGTTGTGTTTACGTCATAACATCTAGTCGCTGCGTCGCTACTTCACAAGCCTATTTCAACGCTACGTTACGCATCGCGCAATAAATTTTTTGTTCCATAATTCGATGTGTTTCAAGAATTGTGCGCGCAAAAAGCGCAGAACTTACGTTTAAACTTTACAACAGAACCAACAGCAGTAGTGGTCCCACGAGCGGCCCTGTGGAATCCGCCTTAGGAAATCCGCCGAACGTTTCACCTGTTACTGCGCAACACGGCATGACTCAAATTATCTGCAGTTTACTTTCAACAAGCTGGACAGTCAGTTAAGCGGTAAACGCTCCTACTGCCATCGCGACTTTCACACTACAAGACAGCATATTAGCTAAAGTATATCTTAACCTCTGAGAGCAAGGAAGCTAGATCTATGGCGGCCGAGACACATACCCATGTTCACGAGAGCCTACCCTATTGAAAAAAATCTGTATATAGGACCTATTCATATGGGGTTATTGGACATGGGAGTTGTGGGAGTTGAGGGAGTGGTAGGAGTAGTAGGAGTCGCAGGAGTCGCAGGAGTCGCAGGCTATGTGCGTTGTCGAATGTGGTCAGCGCCCCTCGTTGTGGGGAAAATGAGGATGCAGGCTAAAAAGACGTTCAGGTAAATAAAAAAATGCACGTAAATAAAAAAAAATGAAAAAAATCTTGCCTCATCAGGAATCGAACCATGATCTTACGGATTACACCGTATACCCGCCCAGCACGCTAACCACTACACCACGGCGGCAGATGGTTTGTATGCTTGTATTCGTCGTTTTCTATTGCGATTTTCTGTTTCGCACTTTGCATCTTTTTCTTACGTGCGGTCGTCCTTCGACGATTGCCCTGTAAACATGCTGAACCTTTTTCTTTTCTATCAATACACATAGGCAATATCATCTATCATTCAAACGTATCAGTGTTTTGAACGTACACCTAAGAATATGCGAATATGTTACGTACTGGCTATTTTTTCGCCGTGTTAGAGCGCATTTTTCTTTCTACTACAGAGATATCTCGTACGGATCCGCTTGTCATATATATGACCTTTTAACTTCCCATGCTGCCAGCGGAGCAGCGGCGGCAGTATTTTACTTCCCATCGCTCCCTTTGATTATGCAAACCCTTAAATAAGCATCGCTGTTGATATGCAGCTATCAATGAATGGTTCGGTAGGCGGCGACGTGTGTTTTGAGTTATGCTCGAACATACTTATGTTCATGTGGAAAGGCGAATTTATTCCCTGCACTTCCGTATTGCAGACTCGTCATCAGTTACAGATATGAACGTGCGTCATAAGGTCGGAAGACGTGCAGCGATTGTTGATTGTAATTACCGCATGCGCTCACAGCAGCGCATGCAGAAATCGAAATGTAAAACAAACTTTCATGTTCATTTCATTCAAATTTGAAAAAGGCTTTCTTGTTTTTAATTCTTGATTGAATTTAGCGGGGACACCGCATGCGTATATCAAACTTTGCCTTTTCAAACTTCCATAAACAAATCCTAATTAAGGAGCCCATTCAACTCCTGTATCATGGTACACAGGACCTATTCACAACTCCGATGACTCCTAATATATATCCCACATGTGATATACAGGAGATAAAGGAGTCTGAAAAGGAGTAACAGGACCTATATGCATATCTGGCGCGTCCTCCTACTAGTCCTGAATGCGTCTTTATGGGTCCTTTATGCCCCATTTCGGCTCCTGCATACTCCCATATTATTTCATACAGGACCTATTAAAACCGCAAATAGGTTTTTTCAATAGGGTATGTATGCAACGCGGTGGTATACCCGGCGGTACAATACTCAGCCAGAGTAACCACAATCGACAGGGGCTCCGTGGGCAGGCTACACAGATCATGGGCAGTCTTCGTTTGGCGCTCTACGGCAGAGCCCATGCGCCGAAGCAATCTCTTCTGAAGCATGAAGCGAGGCAGACTGGGCTTAGTGAACATAGAACTTAAACCTGTAGTCCAAAGGCTGATTTTCTTTCGAAGCCAAAAGGACAATTTTTTTCGCACGGCCACTCAGTATCTAGGCTCGGCGCACTTAGCCACTTGGTTGGCCACAACTAAGCCAATAGGTCACGGCATGAGAGCCGCAGCCTTCTACAAGGTTGTAGCGCAGTCCCTGGCGCTCCTGCAAGGGCTTTTTTCGTGGGAGTACCTGCTCGCAGTAAAACCGAGAAAGCGTTACTGGACTTGCTGGCACAATTTCTGCAACCTCCAGTACATCGGCAACCACCCATAGGGGTGGGCAAGACTGATGTCCTCAAGCGAGTCAGGAAGCTGCCCGTTCCAACAGGCTCCAAGGATTACTTCCGTTTCCACACAGGAGTTTTGCCCCTGAAAGCTCGTCAGGAAGAGCGGGGTTTCTCCCTACCATGGGGCGTAAACTGTCTCCTGTGTGGCCGGCGGGGGACCGTTCAACAGGTCTTTATAGAATGCAACACGGCGCACATCTTCTGGAACGAAGTACGGGGATTTTTCGCCACGGATTTGGAAGTCACATGGCCAGGGCTCTTGTGTCTCGACGCACCTTGTGATTGTCCAGAGCTTCGAGACATTGTGATAGTGGTAGCGTTACATGCTCTCTGGCGTGCGCGCGTGGATGTGGTGGAGTGTGTGCGTTGGCCGAAACCAGCGTGGCGGCACCTAGTGGACAAAACAGAGTGGACAGTGGGCGCTCTAGAGTCCTCTGGCTCCGACGAAATCCTGCAGGAGGAACTACGGCGAGGCTGCCGCGCTGTGATGGTCTTCAAGACACGCCAGTACGAATGGTTTGGGTGCCGCTGATGCTTCACGCAGCGTTGCCGTAGTGTTTTTTTCCTCTCCTCCGGTTTTCCTCTTTGTCTTTTAGTGGCGCATTACAGGCTTTTATGTTAAACTTTTTCTGACCCTTTCTTACCAGACCCCTCGATATAATTCTCTATTGTGTATTAATCTCCCCTCACATTTCTTATGGCCAACGTTAACATGAGAAGCAATCATGCACTCGGATATTGGTTGAGTTGCGGCCTAGTACATATATATGTAAATAAAGGTTTTTTATTACGGAAAAAAAAAACTTTGTGGTGCAGTAGATAGCGCAGCTGTCTATCAAACAGGAGGTCGGAAGTTCGATCCCAATGGTAGAGTTTTTTTTAGCTTTTAATATACACTCTCTCTTATTCGCCGTGGCCAGCGCTTATTTTTCGAACACTGAGGTTCTGATCCGGCAACCAGAGCCGTAAAATACTGGGCACTATTAGGTCTCGGCCCATAATCACGGCTGTTGAGGCACATGTTTTGGTATGGTCGAATATATGAAGTAGAATTCAAATTAAGCGTTCCTTAACTTACTAGTTCCGAGAATGAACCAAGAAAAATGAGATAGGGAGTAGCTATAAAAAGGAGAATTTTGCATGGTAGAAAAAAATAAAAGAATTACGAAAATGAACGTATAATGACACGAGAAGAGAGTGAGAATGAAAGGGCCTGGTCGGCGGGGAGGTTTCCCACGTTGCCTGGCTAGTGTGACATATGAGTTGGGCGACCGTCGGCTGACAGCCGTCTTGCGAGCGACGCGGCGCCGACAGCGACTGTCAGCCGACTGTTTCCGTCGGCGCAGTGTGACATAGATGCAGACATCAGAACAACGCGCTGTTGGCAGACCAAATCCGCATCATGTCGTGCTAGTGTGACAGGCCCTTTACCAAACATTGTTTTGGGTACAAAAAATTTCTGGCTCAAAAGACTTAGCAAATGTGTTTTAGGGGGTTATATCAGAAGTGCGTGCTTTGAGAATGTCATGCTCATGAGAATGTGATGTTGGAACATAGTATTGTAACAAAGAGAGGAAGTACGTGAAGATAATGTTGTGGATAACGCGGTGGATCGTAGCCCTCCACTACGGCAAGAATCGCGGGTTTCCATTGCGATAAAGATGCACGGCGTACCAGAATTTATGTTCGGGAAAGCGTGTACAGGTTTTAGGCAGTCCAGACAGCTGCAGCAGATCCTCCCGGGTGGCTCTCAAGGCTAGAGCCTTTCTTGTGTACTCATGAATTTTACTGTGTCATATGTAAATAGCGTATGTATATAGCATTTGAGTAAATTTTGTTAATTTCGTTTTCGTGAAATACAGTGTCAAAGCCAGGCAATAAAGAAAAAAAATCTCTATCTCCGATGTGGGATAGAGATTCTATGTGGGAGTGAAAGAATACTTTCACTCCCACATTCCCCTTCCTTTACGGCGTGATAGATGTGTCAGCGGAGAATTGTGATATATTCTGCGCCTATTTTTTTCCTGCATATCGATTTCAAACGCCGCTGGTGCTTGCCGCACTAACGCCTCCTGGAAATCTGGATCTGCTCCTGCTTGTTGTGTAGTGCGGCGTTCGGGGAAGCGGCAAA
Organism: Amblyomma maculatum; assembly: GCA_023969395.1. Classification (NCBI taxonomy): domain Eukaryota; kingdom Metazoa; phylum Arthropoda; class Arachnida; order Ixodida; family Ixodidae; genus Amblyomma; species Amblyomma maculatum. The sequence goes on along the minus strand of JAJIZL010004713.1, from coordinate 115,816 downwards.
TGAGAAGCGCCGCATGGGCGCCTGGATCGGACGAACGGCGTAGACCGCTTGGTGTGTGTGTGTGTGTGTGTGTGTGTGTGTGTGTGTGTGTGTGTGTGTGTGTGTGTGTGTGTGTGTGTGTGTGTGTGTGTGTGTGTGTGTGTGTGTGTGTGTGTGTGTGTGTGTGTGTGTGTGTGTGTGTGTGTGTGTGTGTGTGTGTGTGTGTGTGTGTGTGTGTGTGTGTGTGTGTGTGTGTGTGTGTGTGTGTGTTTTGGTTTGGTTTTGGTTTTATGGGGTTTAACGTCCCAAAGCA